>CAUYQV010059814.1:0-49396 GCA_963574575.1 Galagoides demidoff
TGTATGTCTCTATTTTTGTAACAATACCATGCTGTTTCAGTTACTAAAGGCATGCATAAAAGTATAAGTTGAAATCTTCTAATGTGAGTCAGAAGCTTTTCAGAGAATAGATAAATGGCTAATAAATATATATAAATATATGAAGTTCAACTTCAGTAATCATCAGAGTAATGCAAATTAAAACCACATGAAATATCTTACCCCTGTTAGAATGAAATAACTTTGGGGTTATGAAAATAATAAACTCGGACCCACTCAGATGCTATTAATTGGTTACTTATTCGCACCTGCGCAGGGGACGATTGTTCTGAGACAAGCGGCCCTGAAGTGCAGGGGTTTTTGTCTTTTATACCTTTTTTTTTTTCTGTGTAGCTTAAGCGAACAGGGGGAGATGAGGAACATTGCCATTGGCAGGGTTACACTTTGGTTGTCAATGGATACATCTCAAATTACAATGGCTATGGTTATAAAACAGTAATTAATCAAGCCTCGGTGAGTTTTCCACCATTGTTCATCTACTGAGAACTTGGGGGTTTTGTGAAACTTGGGACTTACAGTGCCCCTTTGAATTCTGGAGAGCATGGGAATGGTCTGGGAAGGCACTAGGAGGGAGGAGCAGGGAACGGGACAGGGCAGAGGTTGCCACGTAGGGCAGGGGAATGGGAGAAGGCGGGGAGAATGGGGAACCAGAGCTCACAACAAGAATGGCTTTTATAAGAAGTCCAAAATCAATCAATGCTGGAATAGATGCAGAGAGAAAGTACTACTTACACACTATTTGTGGGATTGAAAATTAGTTAAAAAAAAATACAAAAAACAGTATAGATATCCCTGAAAGGACTAAAAGCAAACTTGACATTCCATCTAGCAATTCCACTTCTCGGTATCCATCCCTAAGAAAAGAAGTCATAAAGGAATTGCAGGGTCAAATGGCAGGTCTATTTTTAGTTCTCTAAGTGTTCTCCAGATGAGCAAAGTATCACAAGAATGGAGGAAAAAGTATCCAATGTACACACCCCTATTATGAAACTAATTTATACCTTTTATATGACAGCTATAACCAAATAGCATAAGAAGGTGGGGAGGGGGGAGAGAGAAGGGAGGGGGGAATGGGAGGAGGGAGGGGGATTGGAGGGACCATTTTTGAGGTTTATCTTACAGGGGTACAAGTGAAACTCTCTAAGAGTAGAATCAGTACGTTTTAAAACTATAACTGAGAAAATGACATGAAGGCTGTGTTGATCAGTTTGATGGAAGTATTTCGGATTGCATGTGAAAACCCCACACTGTACCCCAGAAGTGCATTACTGTAGTTACCATTCAATAAAATAAAAAAGTAAAAAAAAAAAGGAAAAGAAGTCATATAATCAAAACTGCACCTATGTTCAAATGTTATTGCAGTACAGTTCTCTTTCCATTGCAAAGATGTGGAATTAACCCAACTCCCCATCAATTCATTAGTAGATGAGTAAAATGTGGTATATACACACACACACACACACACACACTACCAAATATTATTTAGCCATAAAAAGAGCACATTTGTCTTTTGCAACAATTTAGATGAAACTGGAGACTATTCATCCTCAGTGAAGTATCAAAAGAATGAAAAAAAAAAAGCACAACATATACTTTCTATTAAATTGGAACTAAATGATGACCACACAGATGTACAGGAGGAAGTGAAATTCAGTGGAAATCCAGCAGGAAGCAGGAGTAATAATGGGAAGGGCAAAAACCTTTCCAATGTGTATAAAGAAAGCTATTTACATTTCAGACATGATTATAGCTGTGATTCAAGTATTACAAAAGCAATCCATGTAAGTAAAACCATTTGTTCCCCACATATATAATAATTATATATACACATATATAATACGTATATATTCTTCTTCTTATTATTATTATTATTTGTAGAGACAGAGTCTCACTTTGTCATCCTTGGTAGAGTGTCATCGCGTCACACTGCTCACAGCAACCTCCAACCCCTGGGCTTAGGCGGTTCTCTTGTCTCAGCCTCCTGAGTAGCTGTGATTACAGGTGCCCACCACAATGCCTGGCTATTTTTTTGTTGCAGTTTGACAGGGGCCGGTTTGAACCTGCCACTCTCAGTGTATGGGGCTGGTGCCCTACGCACTGAGCCATAGGCATTGCCCAATATTTTGAAATAAAAAGGAGAAAACATTCTTTTAAAACTGATTATTTAAAAAATTATAGAAGAAATCAATTAGATAATGGCATTTAGAAAATAATGTTTAATAGTAGAAATAATACCACTGATTTTCAAATATACTATGTTGTTGGTTCATATTCAAAGATACGTTTTCTATTAACCAAGTTTGTTCAACCAAATAATTTTCAACAAACATTCTTTTTGGTTAATTGGTTTTCGTCAGCTTGATTTTTTTTTAGTATACTTTTGTTAAAGTTCTAGATTTATAGAGAAATTGAGAAGATAGTATCTATTAAACCCATAGTCAGCTTCTCCCCCCCCACTATTTAGCATCTTGCTTTACTATAGTATGCTTATTAAAATTAATAAAATAATGTCAATACAACCTTATCATATAAAGGCCATCATGCTTCATCCAGATTTTCTTTGTTTTTACCTAATATTCTTTTTACTATTTAGGAACTGTACATGAATATTACATTTCCATAGGCCCCTCTTATCTGTGACAGTTTCTCAGACTTTTATATTAATACCTTCTTAGTAATTTTGAGAATTAGCTCATCAAATATCTTAAAGGATGCTCCTCTATTGTAATTTGTCTGATGTTTGTCACATAATTAGACTGAGTTTTATATATTTTGGGGGGATGACAGCAGACTTCCATTGCCATTTTCATCCTATCATAACACAGATACATACTCTCTGCATTACTTACAACTTCTGATGTTGACCTTGACTTTGTTCAAATGATGCTTGCCATAGTTCTCCACTTTAAAATTATTATATCACCTTTTGCATACTGTACTCTATCAAAAAAGGTCACTATGTTTAGCTGACCCTTAAAGGCTGACAGTTTTGTTCCCACTCCTCAGAATGAAGTATCTATGTGATTGTTTGGAATCATTTTCCTTGGGTTATTTATCATCTCATCATAATTTATTTAATTTTGATAATCACCGTGTCATATCAGTGTGGAATCATAAATATTTATTTTGTACTTTGAGACAAAATCCAATACTACTTTATTTATTTTGTTGAACAAATTATTTCAGCTATTGCCACTGGGGGCTCTATCATTTGGCTTCTGTGTCCTTTTGACGAATTACTATTTTCACATGTTTTGATTTGTTTTTAGAAACTTCTTTACTTTCTGTCACTATAAGCTTTTCCAGGTTCATTTTTGTGTGCTTCCTGCCCTTGTCCTACAATCATCTATTTCTTGAAGGAGGTTCAGCTCCTATCATTGAAGAATAATATTAAGAATCAACTAAGATCTGAGTGCTGGGCATGATTATTACTACTGGGACACACCACTGTTTCTTAGCCCATCTAGTTAACAGAACAAGGGAATGTGTTTGTGCATCCTAATCTGTGTGTGTATCTACAAACATTTCCATATTTAGGTTTCTGTAATCTGACCTAAATATGAGGTCAAACCACTGTGTCCAACTGTTACCCATTACTTCATGGATCTGAACGTTTTCTCTTGTTCATTTTAATTTCTCACTCCGTCAGTGAGGAACTCTTTTCCCCACCTGCCATCTATTATTTTTTTAATTCTAGTAATCACTTAAATGGTGGTATAGCAATTGTTGACTCGTACTCCCAATGGAGACTATTTTATCAATTAAAGTACAGACCTCATATGAAGTTCTGTGGACTTTTAATCTTTTAGACTCCACTCATTTTCAAATTTATTTAAATCAGCATCTTTTCTTTTATTTCCTCAGTGAGAATAGCTCATGTAATAATATTACAATTAGATTATTATGTCTTATTCTGCAGGAAGATCCCGATCTCCTGTATGAGTTTTCTTTTTAATTTGTATGTATTAAGGTTTACTCATTTGCTGTGAATTTCTATAGATTTAATGTATTTTATCCACCTTTTACTTAAGGACACAGGAAAGTTTCACTGCCCTAATTATTATTATTTTATTTTTCCAATAAAAATAAAAATAAATAGTCTAGTTACTATGAGCCAAAGATAAGAGATCGTATGGATCCCAATCTTCCTTAGAAAAAGGGGTTGGAAACTTTCTATTAAGGGAAATAAAATAATTTTTTTAAGTATAGGCATATAAATGCATAAAATGTATTCTTTATGGAGTGAATAGGCTAGACTCTGTGAAACATTTATTTGATTTTTACATTAGAGAATTACTGAAAATAGTATTGCTCAAAAAATGCATATGTCCAAAAAATGCAAATGTCCTTGGAAATCCAACCAAATCCTTCAAATGTTTTATCCTTATGGATTTGGGAATTAATAAGATTTTGAAAGTAAATTCTCCAGTTTATAAAACTATAACACATACTTAGTCTAAATTCTCCCAAATATAAGAAATCACTGACTCATTGTCCTCATTTAATTAAAAGCAATTGGAATTGTATTTCTTTCTGAAAAGGATGACAATGAATCATTCTCCTGTGATTTTCTAAAATTCCTGATTTGGTAGAGCTAAATATCACATTTTTGAGATGTTTTCATTTACAACTCTGTCAATTAGCACTGCTCAGAAATGCACTAAATAGTTTCCAAGTGGCTTCGAAGAGTTAATGTCTTCCCAAATGCCTAATTTGCTACTCAGGATTGACAGAGACACAGAAGCAAACAGATACCCATCGCATTTAGTACCACTCAAATAAAGTGAAAAAGAATTTAAGCATTTTCTTTCTTTTCTTCAGGGCATTATTTCTGTCTACTGTTCACCTGCTCTAATTATCCTGGCAGCTCACTTAAATTACATTACTTCTGCTACTAACAAGATGAGCCAGATTTTCCCTAGTGCCAAAGACACAGTATCATCAACAAAAAGTCTTGATGATACCCTAGTGACTTCAAAGTGTTAATCCATCTCACTAGATGCTTATTTGGGTTCCAAGGAATGACATGCTGCAGGGAGAATCTGGCTCAGTGAAGGAGACATAGCGTTAGCACACAAACAACAATACTGTTCAATTTGTTTTTCCTATATTTACATTAGGTAAACGTTGGCAACAAGGCTTAGATTTTGAAGCAAACATAGCACCATGCCTGCTGCTCATGTTGGGCTGTTTTCAGGTCAATTAGAGCCTTCTAAATTTTTAAAGCAGGTGCTAATCTGAAACTTAAACTGCTGAAGCAGTCCTTTATTTCCTCTGTAAGGAAAAGTTAGAAGTACTTCGTGTAAGAGTTTAAGACAATAGATGAATAAACAAACGTATTACTTTGCCTTATTAACTAAGGGACATATTTAATATTAATCTCAGCCTAGAATGAGCTTAAGCAGCTTTCCTCTTACATAGAAAACATGTAACTAATGTATCTTGACTTGCTTTGCCATATTTGTTCTTTACTTCTAATTTGGTCTTTAATCTGTTGATGCTAGTGAATTAATGAGGAAAATCCATATCCTCTTCTGTTTTTAATGAAAATATGTCATTTTATAAGAATGTTAGAAGTGCACTCCATGAACAAATTTGTGTTCAAAGAATATCGTTGAAGATAAAAAGGTAATGTATGAGTAACCTAACATAATACATTTGCATAAAATCATCTATGACTTATTCATGGAAGGTGTATTAAAGTCTTAGGTATGGTACGGATTTATATTGAAGAGAAGGATAGACATAGGATCTGGATTTAAGGCATTCAGAATCTAGAAAAAGAAATAGATACAAAATAGAAATGGCCCGTGAGAACCCCAGGCCACTATAATAACTAGTAAAAGGACCCTAAGAATGATCCACTCTATGGAGGTTTATAAGACACTAGTCCGGCTTTCTCAAAGAGATAGCACGTGAAACAGATGCAAAATGTGAGTTTTTGAGAGTATTGATGGGAAAAGGCAGCCTGGGAAGAATTAAAAAAATTAAGTTTAACAACAAGAATAAATTATCATTTCCTAGGGTAAAATTAATACTGTAGAGTTCTATTGGTGTAAAATCAGTAGGATTGGGCAGCAGTGTGGGAATTCAGGTCGGAAATTGAAGGGCCAAAGGCATGACTCACATTATTACATGTTAACCAGCTTAAAATGTTTCTGTGAGTCAGTGGTGCTCCTAATTCAGAATGCAGAGATAGCTTTGGAGAGTTTGTTAAAATTCAAATTCTGGAAATCCAATCCCAGCAAGTCTGATTTAGTAGGTCTGTTTAATCCCCAAGAGTCTGTATTTCTACCAGGCCCTGTTGTTTACTTGGAAACATCCCATTGCTTGTGAAATAGCACTTCAGATCTTTGGGAAGTTTATTAATGTTGAAACATGAAAAGGAGAAAATTTGATTTGTACTTTAAAAATTATTTGAGCAGTAACAGACCACACTGAGAAGGACAAAGCCAAAGTCAGAGAGAAAATTAAGCTTCTTATTTTGTTGACCTTAAATGTATTGAATCTTTAGTATGAGCCTGTCGCACATCTGCTCAGGAGGGAGGTAGTTTTACAGAGTCTGAATAGCTCATGCATTCTTAGACCACTTACTGTACTCTATGACCGCATAAAAAAATATTCATAAGATGTTTACGTATGCATTCCATGCTGAAGAGGACCCCCAAACAGAGAAGAGAATGAACTAGGAACTCTGAACAAAATCGCAGTAGAACTCTGGGTTTCATTGCATGGAGAAAGAGAGTAAGAATGTGGTTTGATACTCTTTGTAAAGACTTCAGCTGGAAATCCACAAGTCTAAGTAGATGTATAAGAAGAATGTGTTTATTAGATAAGGTATTTGGGATAAGCGCATATTGGGGGGCTTGTGGCCATCAAATATATGTAAGCAATAATTTTTATATGATTAAGGAATAAATAATCCTTCCCTAAATTAGTACAGGCATGCTCACTGCTACTGGGCACAGATCATGCATTACCAGTAGCATTCATTGTTTTCTCATCAGATGAGAAAATACATCAGTCCTGTTTCTGTTACTCTGAATGATTTCAGAAATGATTATTTATAAAGTAAGAAATCATAAACTTTGGAAAATGTCCTTCCAATTACTGTTTGCAGTTTGTCAGTCTGCATTAAAACTGAAGGGTGGTGTTAATAACATTCCATTAGGTAGGGAAAAGGAAGAAGGGGAACAGGTGCTTTATTCAGGGGTGTCTATTGAGAAACAGATGACACTAGGAGATGATTTATCCACTAGGAGGAGCAAATTGACCAGGAGGGGTCCCAACAAACAACAGATGACCCATTAAGGACTGACCGGATATTTGGTCTATGCTAGTATTATCAGCTACTGTTAATTTGAATGGTTATTTTATGTAGGATATTGTTGGTCAAACCTTAACAAGGACTAACTCTTCACCAGTGCCCGTAGTAAAGCACACCTACAAGCACAGCTTAAGACCCCGTGTTGGCCTCCTTGGACATTCTTGAGGATCCTTTCCATGTCCTTCAAATCCCGCTGTTGAAATATGAGGCTTTCCTAAGGAACCACGAATACAATTAAGAACTGTTTTGAGGCATTTAAAGTAATTTTTTGGTGTTGAAATAACTATTTGTGAAGAAGGCTAAGGAAGAGATGGGCAGAGAATAGAAAAAAAATACTGGTCCTCAATGGAGAAAACTGTATTGATGAAAAGAGCTGAAATGCTCTGGCCATGTCTCCCAGGCAGCAACCTCTCTCACTCCACCTGGAGACAGTGCCTGACTGCTCACATGTTTCTTTATATGAAATAGTAACTCTCAGATTTTTCCTTGGTTACTGAAAATGGCTTTTCACTATAAAGAAAATTAAATACTGTACTGTCCCACTATTTTTTATAATCACATGTTCATTGCATTACTTTAAAATGTATATGTAAATTTTGTAAAAATATCAGGTTTTAGATCAGTGGTTCTCAACCTTCCTAATGCCGCAACCCTTTAATACAGTTCCTGTGGGTCGTGACCCACAGTTTGAGAACCGCCGTTTTAGATCATAGCCTTATACTGCTTTTGACTTTCCAGGAATTTACATAATTTCCATATAAAAAAAAACTTGGTGGTTCCTTAGTCATTTTGTGAAACATTATATTAACTTTTTATTAATGTGCCAGTTATTCTGGCAGAGAAACTCATTTTAAAAAATTTGTTAAAAGGATAATAGTTTAGAATAGATAATAGTTTAATAGCTCTTAGTATTTGTTGAATATTTACTGTGAGCTGAACGCTCTACGTTCTGATTGACATGCATTAGCACATTTCTTTCTGAAAGTATCATTAAAAAACAGGTACTATTGTCAACGCCCTCTTCTAGACAGACTCTAAAGTACAGAAAGTGCTTTCATTGACATCTCCTCAAAGCTTCACTTCATTCTTTCTTTGCTCCATTGATTAATTTACCACTCCCTACTTGCTTTATAATTTCCAAAGTTTGTTGACATCTCTCATCTGCTATTACCTCATCACTCATTCTGTAGTTTTATGTAATTATTTATGTCTTTAAGTCAACTTGTCACCAGCATAGAATTTCAGTAGGGAGCTAAAACAAATCTTTGTATCCATGATGTTAACTAGACATCTGGAAGGTATCTTTTACATGAAAACAGCTAGGTAAAATTTTATGTTTTATTTGCTCACTGTAGTCAAGGCAGTCATTGTTGA
This sequence comes from Galagoides demidoff, assembly GCA_963574575.1. Taxonomy (NCBI): domain Eukaryota; kingdom Metazoa; phylum Chordata; class Mammalia; order Primates; family Galagidae; genus Galagoides; species Galagoides demidoff. The sequence continues at coordinate 8,741 of CAUYQV010059814.1, forward strand.
TGTTGACAACACAAAGAGTTTAAGCCCAATGTGGCAGTCATGTCCCCTATGAAGCAGATGCCAAGATGGGAATAGATATTCAAGAGATTAGGAAAAAAGCCTGTGAAGTGAGATTCATAAAGACCCCAGAAGAACAAGTGGAGAAATATAACACAAATCGGATCCTCCCAGAAGAGAGAGGGAAGGAAGATTACGTGGGAGAGCCTTGATTGCACTGCAATTCTAAGAAAGTTTGGCAAGGTGCATGAGGATCTCTTGAACCACATTTTTCCATCAAGGGACTAATCGTCTCCCACATTTGGACCTGATTGGGGATCACGGCCCTTTAGAGACATTGGCTGGAAACATCCATGAGAGTCATTGCCCTGCTACAAACATGGAAGTGGGATTCAGCATGAGATAGCAGCCCTCACAGTCTCCGCAGTTAGGAATCTGAGGGATGCATTACATGGCCACCAAATCCAACAATGATAAATAATATATAGTGAATAAATATTAATTTTCTTTATCTCTCTCTACATATCACTTGCATAGCTCCTGAATCAATAAGATGTTACTGAATAGAATATTTTATTGCTTTTATTAATCAGACAATGAATGTGAATTAATTAAAAGAATTTTGTACCAGGTTCCCTGAAAACCTGAAGTAAAAAAAACTTGCTTATAGCTTACAGCTGGCCTCCTGTGTTATTCCATCCAAATGGCTCTTTGGTGAAGGAGATTTTGCATCTACAGTCTTTCTCCATCTTGATTACATTTACACCTGAGTATTTGATTATTTTTAATGCTATTTTAAATGAGATTATTTTCATTTTTTCTTTTTTGGATATCTTGCTTTTCGTGTCCTGAAATACAACTGATTCTTTATGTTAATTTTGCGTCCTGTAACTTTACTTAATTCATGTATTAGTTTTAAGGAATTTTTGGTGGAGTTGTTAGAATTTTGTTTATGTAATAGTGTATCATCTGCAAACAGACACAATTTAATTTCTTCTTTTCTGATTTTTATGGTCTTCTATTTTTTTTTCTAACCTAATTGCACTGGCTAGGACTTTCAGTAGTAAGTTGATAGAAATGGCAAAAGCAGATACTCTTGTTTTATATCTGATCTTACAGAAAAAATAACCATTTCCCAACAGAGAGACATTATATGTGTGTGTGTGTGTGTGTGAACATAGCTAATTGTGAGAGCTATGGAGAGAATTTACAAGATGAGAGCCTGCCTGTTTGAACCGTTTGCTTTTTTGTTTTAATTTGAGGCAAGTAAGATTACCTTCGAAGGACGTGGAGAAAACTAAGCTAGAAGACATAGGAAAATAAAAGGAAAAATAATATATTTCACTAGGTAAAGAGTTTTGGAAGTGAAGTATATGGATCTTGGATCTGGACCATCATCTAATTATAATTCTCCTTAAGATTTAAGGAAGTAGATGTTAAAATGAAATAATTGGCAGTGAAAATAAATCATTTAAGACTTTTAAAAAGAGAGATTAAAATCTAGCATTTATATGCATATATTTGCAGGTTTTAAAGACCAACTTTGAAATTTTTCTCATTTAGACTATCTTTTCTTTAGTGTATATTTGTTTCTTTCCAGACCTAGAATATATGAGAGATTAGATGTCTTAAATGCAGTCCATCCATCTAATGCCACTATTCACCTAACAGTGGCTTGTCTTAACTTCCCAGTTGCTCTTAGCAAATGGAACCTGGAGAGAGTAATTTTACAGTTGTCTATCTCATCACCCTTAGCCACTTATGTTTTACTTAATTTCATAGCAAGTTAGCCTGTTTTCCTTTTCATTTTTTAGCTTCTTGAATTGTTCTTCTGTTTTCTATTTTTTTAATTCCTTGAACTGTTTTGAAAGCTCTAAATGTTATTTTGTTTCTCTTACTGTATAACCTTAATTTCTTATGAATTTTAATATATTCATCACTATCCAAGCGTCTTCTGATTAAGAATGATTGCTTAGACTTCTTTTTTATATCCTCTGTAATTAATAATTTTGCATCATTTTATTATTTATTTATTAAGCTTTGTTCCAACCCTTATGATAACAAATAAGAAAAGACCTTTGCATTCATTTCACTCAAATTCTTATATGAAAAGAGACACTATGTACATGTATACAAACATATAAACCATAACAAATTTCTATGTCTGAGGAATGTAATTAAATAAAAAGTTCTGATGAGGTAAATGATGACCAAATGTAGATAATATTTTATAATTTTTAAATTAAATAAATTAAAATCAATTTTTAGCATAGTGGATACTGCTGAAATACTAATTCTCTTCTTACCTCTTTATTTATGTCATAAATCTGATTTTGATAAAAAAAATTCAAAGCTACTTCTGTTGGGTTTATTTAGGTTCCACTTGTATCCATCCACTTAGATAATAGCCACGAATACTAACATACTAACCCTCATGATTTCTTAACTGCATATGATCTGAGGGATTTGTACTCTAATGTTTCCGTACAAAACATTCATTTTCAAAACACAAAATAAACAAAATAATTCATCTTGGGCACTTTCAGTAATATCAATGAACAATTCTTGAAGGCAGGGAAGGTGGCTGGCGGTGCACTGGCAGGAACATTCCATGGCGTGTGCTGTCAGTTGAGACTCTCTGGTACGCATCCCCCCAGGAGGTGATAAAGTGACTAAAATGATGTTTGGCAGCAACACATCTTAGGCTTAGTTAGAGGAGAATAAGGTTTAAATGGATATCTTTTTCCTTCTTCAGACTTACAGATCTGCACTGCAGCTTTCTGTGAGACAAAAACTGAAATACACCAAAGCTCTCCACAATTAACAGTGTCAAATCAGTTGTGTCTGCAATAAATAGGAATCAATATTAAGCAGGGCAGAAAAAATAGTGTGAATATTCCTTATCTGGCATGCTTCCTAAAGATATTTTTCAATTCCTATTGGGATAAGAATCATAGTTTTTTAATGCAACACACGATAGCACAATGTGAAAGGAGATGGTCTGTAAGTTAAGGACCACAGTCCAGATCATTAGCCTACTCGTTAATAGTTGCATAATACTGGGCAATGGATCTGAAACTGTTACTTCATTTGGAAAATGTGGCCAACATTATCTGTAAACACAAAGTCCCACACAATGGCACCTTTGATGAGGTAGGCATTTTGTATATTTCTGATCCCTTCTCTTATGGATTCTTTTTTTTTTTTGTATTTTAAATTAATATGAGATACAAATATTTAGGTTACACTGATATCAATTATAAGATAAAGTTCAAGTTTTAGTTGAGCCCTTCACACAGAGGGCATGCTCAATACCCTCACATCACACACTTTAGATGAGACCCCTGCCAAATGCCCTCCCTGCTTCTCCCTCTCAACTACCTCCTTCCCCCCGCCCTTTGTAAACTATATTTGTATTTCAACATTTGTGAGGGCATGTAGTTGTCTACGTATTGGTTTCATATTAGTGTTGAGTACATTGGTTGTTGTTTTTTTTTTTTCCATTATTGATATCCTTTGCTAAGAAGAATGTATTTCAACTTTGTCCAGGTAAATACAAAAGATATAAAGTCTCCATGGTATACACATGCCACAGTTTGTTCATCTATTCATGAGTTGATGGGCACTTTGGTTGTTTCCATAACTTGGCAATTGGGAATTGAGCTGCAATAAACACTCTGGTGCAAATGTCTTTGTGGTAAAATAATTTTTGTTCTTCTGGCTAGATACCTAGTAACAGAATTGCTGGATCAAATGGAAGGTTGACTTTTACTTATTTAAGAATTCTCCATATTTCTTTTCATAAAAGTTGTGTGTTTGTAATCCCACCAGCAGTGTGGAAGTGTTCCTTTCTCTCCACCTCCACATGTCCACACCAGCATCTGCATATTTGGGACTTTGTGATGTGGGCTAATATCACTGGTATTAAGTGATGTCTCAGAGTCGTTTTGATGTGCATTGCTCTGATGACTAGAAACAATGGGCATTTGTTCATATGCTTGTTGGCCTTTGGTCTGTCATCTTCAGAGAAGCTTGTGTTCAAGTCTCTTGCCCATTTGTAAATGGGGTTGTTTGCTGATTTCTTTTTGATTAATTTGAGTTCTCTATAGATCCTAGTTGTTAGGCCTTTGTCAGATTTATAACATGCAAAAATCTTGTCCAATTCTGAAAATTGTCTGTTTAGTTGTGGTATTGTCAGCTGTGTAGAACCATTTCCACTTTGATCAGGTCGCATTTATTTTTTGATGTTTCTGCAATTGCCAGGGTGTTTTTCTTCATAAAATCTTTTCCAAGGCCAGTATTGTCAAGTGTTTTCCTCACACTCTCTTCTAGAACTTTTGTTGTTTCCTGCCTTAAATTTAAATCCTTTATCCAGTGACAGTAAAGTTTTGTATAAGAGGTACAGATCCAGTTTCTGTCTCCTAAATGTGGCTAACCAGTTCTCCCAGCAACATCTAAATAGGGATCCTTTTCCTCATTTAATAAATTGTTCCCCTAGGCTTGGTACCTGAAACTCAGTTGTTAGGTCACCAGCCACATGTACCAGGGCTGGTGGATTAGAACCCAGCCAGGGCCTGCTAAACAGCAGTAACAATAACAACAACAACAAAATAGCTGGGCATTGTGGCTGGTGCCTATAGTCCCAGCTACTTGCGAGGATGAGGCAAAAGAGTTACTTAAGTCCAAGAATTTGAGGTTGCTGTCAGCAGTGATGCCACAGCACTCTACTGAGGTTGACATAGCGAGACTGTCTCAAAAACATAAATAAATAAATAATTTTTCTTCCCCTTTAATAAACTATTTGTTTTGTCAAAGATCAAATAATGATAACTGGTTGGGTACATCTCTAGATTCTCTATTCCGTTCCATAGATTTAAATATCTATGACAATATATGCTTTTTTGATTACTATAGACTTGTTTCGTAACCTGAATTCTGGTAACATGATACCTCCAAATTTGTTTTTATTTCTAAAAATTTTATTGGTTATTAAAGTTTTTTTTTTTTTCTGGTTCCATATGAAATGGAACTTTTTTTAAGTTCTGTTAACTGTGAGGTTGGTGCTTTGATGGGGATTGCATTAAATTTGTAGATTGCTTTGGGTAGTATGGACAGTTTAATAATGTTTATTTTTCCCAGCCATTACCATGATATGTTCTTTAATTTTATAATGTTTTCTGCTGTTTCTTTTCTCAGGGATTCATAGTTCTGTTTATAGAAATTTTTCATATCCTTTGTAAGATCTGTTCTCTGGTATTTCACTTTCTTTCGAGCTATTGTAAAAGGTATAGAGTCTTTGATTTTATTCTCAGCTTGACTATTATTGGAACAAATGAAGGCTAATAATTTGTGGGCATTGAATTTGTATCCTGAGACACTGCTATATTCTTTAATCACTTCTAAGAGCTTTGTAGTTGAGTCCCTGAGGTTTTCCAGGTATAAGATTATGTCATCCAGAATGAGTGAAAGTTTGACCTCCTCTGTTCCTATTTGAAAACCCTTGATATTCTGGGTTCTGTTGTCTGTTCTGTTGTCTGATTGCAATGTCTAGGACTTTCATCAATATGTTGTATGATAGCAGTTACAGTGGGCATTTTTATATAGTTCCAGTTCTGAGTGTGAATGATTTCACTTTTACTCCATTCAGTATGATATTGGCTGTGAGTTCGTTGTACATGTCCTCAATCAGTTTAAGAGATGTCTGACTTAGGCTACTTTTCTTAAGTGTTCTTATTTAAAAAGGATGCTAGGTATTATCAAAAACCTTTTCTGCCTTGATTGAGACAAGCACATGTCTCTGTTTTTTATTTCCTTTATGTGTTGAATCACAGTTATGGATTTACTCATGTTGCATCAACCTTACATACCTGAGATAAATCCTACTTGATCATAATGTATACCTTTATTGTTATGTAGCTGTACTCATTTGCTAAGATGTTATTGAATATTTTTTCATTAATGTTAATTAAAGATAATGACCTACAGTTTTCTTTTTTAGTTTGGTCCTTGCCTGATTTTGGAATCATGGTGAGATTTGCTTCATAAAATGTGCTGGGGAGAATTTCTTCTTTCTTCATGTTTTGGAATAGGTTATGAAAAATAGCTACTAGTTCCTCTTTGAAGGTTGAGTAGAATTCCGGTTGAAAGCATCTGGTTCAGTGCTTTTCTTTTTTGGAAAATATTCTATTGTTGATGCAGTTTTAGTGCTTGATATAAGTCTGTTCAAAATGTCTAATTCTTTCTGATTGAGTTTTGGGAACATGCCATGATTCGACATTGGTCCACTTCCTCTACATTTTCATATTTATGGGTGCAGAGTCTTTTGTAGTGATTGTTGCAAATCTCTTATATTTCTATGGTATCTATTGTTAGTTCTCCTTTACTATTTCTGATTGAAGTTATTAGAGAACTTACTTTTCTGTTACTGGTTAGTCTGGCCTAAGTTTTATTGATTTTATTAATCTTTTCAAATAAACGAGTTTTTATTTTGCTGATCTTTCTGATGATACTTTTGTTTTTAATTTCAATCATTTCTGGTCTGATTTTGGCTATTTCTTTTCTTCTGCTGTGTTTGGGATTGTATTGTTCTTCTTTTCCCAGCTGCTTGAAATGGCCTGTTACATTGGTGACTTGCTCTCTTATCTATTTTCTTAATGAAGTATCTAGTCCTATAAATTTGCCTCTGAGGACTGCCTTTGCAGTATCCCATGGTTTTTGAAAACTTATGGCTTAATTATCATTTTGTTCAAGAAATCTAATAATTTTCTTTGTAATCACATCTTTGACCGAGCTATCATTCAGCATAAGATTATTAAGTTTCCATGACTTTATTTAGGTAGGAATATTTCTGTTGATGTTGAGTTAAACTTTTATTCCATTATTATCTAAAAAAATATAAGGAATAATTTATATTCTTTTAAATTTGTTGAGATTAGACTTGTGCCCTAAGATATGATCGCTTTTGGAGGATGATCCATTGGCTGATGAAAAAAATGTGCGTTCAGTTTTGTTAGGATAAAATGTGATGTATATGTCTGTTAATTCCATTTGTTTTAAAGTTGTGTTAAAGTTCATTTTTTCTTTGTTTACTTTCTGCTTGGAGGATCTTTCAGTACTATTAAAATATTGATTGGTGTTGAAATATCCAACTATTATGGTGTAGAACAATATCATATTGTTTAGTTCCTTTAGAGTTTCTTTAATGTCTCAAGGAGCATTCAAGTGGGGTGCACAGATTATTCAAATTTTTTCATGTTGTATGCTCCCCTTACCAGTATCTAATGTCCTTGTCTTTCCTTATTTTTGTTGAGTTAAATTGAGATTTGCATTGTATTTGCAAATAAGATTGCAACTCTGACTTTCTCTTGATTTCTGTTTGCCTAGATTGTTTTCCACCTCTTCACTCTCAGTCTTTTTAGTATCCTTCGAGATTAGGTGTGTTTCTCAGAGACAACAGATATTTGGCTTGATCTTTTGTGGTTTGCTGCTGGCATAAACGGCCCACACTACAACACTATGCAGGAGCCTTCAGGATACTTGCCAAAGACTCCAGCCTCTGCTAGGGAAGTCCATCAGGCAACGAGATAGGGGAAAGGATGAGCTGTGGACTCAAGATTGTGGAGAGAATATTTTTTCACTTCTGTACCAGGTAAGATGAGGACTAGACTCTGAGGTGGAAACTTCCAGATTCAGGAGAACTCTGCCCTTACTTCTCCCTCCCTAGGGTAAGATGATTAAGTTCTTTGTTCCCCAATTGCTCACTTGTTGGTGGGCCTCCTGATTAGAGGAGGAATGTCCCTTCCCCATAGCCACAGACACCTTCAGAGAATTCACTCTGTACCTGATCATTGTTATCTTTCTGTCTTGCAGTCACAGGTAGTCTCAGTGGAGGTGATATGTACCTACTCAGCTCCCTGCTTTTGACTTCTCTGGATTCACTTCTGTCCAAACTTTCTACATTTGTATGGATCTTTTTAAAAACACTTGTATGACTTGGGTGAACACTTGAACTTCCCAGGTCTCTGCTTTTTCATTTAAAATAAAATGATGAACAGAATGCTCTTTTTGTCCTTTCAACTTTAGAATTCATTGTCCTTGGTTTAAAAAAAAAAATTTTCCTAACAGAATTGACTGTTAATTAAGGGGACTGTTTCACAGAACAGTCAACACAAGATCTCTTTAACTGTGTCAACAGAATACAACCTCTGTTCTAGACTTCCCTTTAGGCAAAAGTTGGAAAACTGGTAGAAAGCAGATGTATTGCATTTGAAATGCACAGTTCTTCCTTTTATTTCTAAGTAGCCAATATTCTAAAAATTAATGATTTCAAAATCAAAAAATAATTATAATTTCTCATTTATTCTAAAAATAACAGTCCTGCAACTTCAGTCCCATCAAATTGAATGGAGATGTCCAGCTGCTTCTGTTCCCTTTTTGTATTCTAGTCTCACTCCTTATGTAATCTGCTTGGCTCCCATATCCATTTGAATATTTTGTCCTCAGTTTAGAAGTTTGAAGAAAAAACTAAAAATCCTTTTAACTTCAAATTTCTACTTTGTATACACTTTTATTATATTATTATTATTATTGCTTGGGATTCATTGAGGCTACAAAACTTAAGTTACATTGACTGTGTTTAAGTAAAGTTCCTCTTGTAATTGTGTCCTACCCCCAAGAGGTGTACATATACCTGACACTTTTAAGAAATAGTTTGGGGCAATAACATCAAATGCTTACTATTTCAAAAAAAAATTGTTTCTGAAGAAAGGGAAGAGAAGAATAATTAGATGTGTGCTCATCTGTAACTTGGTTCTATTAAAGTGTTTTCATAATTTTCACTCAAGACATGGAATGTCAGCTGAGAGAACACTGACACCTAATAGTTAAATAATCTAATTGAAGAATATATACATTGGGAAATGTTTTTTTAAGTAATAAGCTTGAACTTGTGTGCAAAGTTTTTAAGTGAACAAAAACATTATTTCCATATATACAACATAGCCTCTCTACATTGTCTATCTGTAATTGTAGAAATAATACTTCTTCCATATTTTCAGACTTATAAAACTTTTATATATAGGACTTTCAATTTCCAGGAATTGCTCTTTGAATTTTCTTAAAATGTAACATGGTTATTTCTTCACTATGAAAAGGTATTGAAAGCTCATATTTTTTAAAAAGTAAATTACATTGTACATGGGATTAATCAATACATTGAGATGAATTATGCAGTTACTATATTCCTATCAGTTATTCCTTCTGGATGAAGAAATTTTCATCTTTTGAGTACTGGGAGACATTTATATGCCAAAAAGGTTGTTTAACAGAACAGGAATAACATGTAGTAAATGTTAGTTGGCCCTGTGTATAAGTGGGCATATGTAAAAGAAAATTATCCAGTTTCTTTTCAGTTATACTGTTTATTTCCAAATTTATTAAACACTATTTCATATTTCCTGTCTCCTTTCATTAAACTTCATTTCCATATTTATTTAGGAAATTATTCAAGAACTATAGTTACTGAGGAAGTAGTCAGGTATTTAGCAATCACCAGGAAGCTTTGCTGATTCATCTCCATATTTTAACACTGTGGGATTTTCATACTCAACTAATTGCACCACACATTTGATGATTCAACCAGCAATTCTACTGATACAGCTGCACACTTTGATGTTACAATTGCTGAGTTTGAAATTCACTACAGGTTGTGCAGCTTGATTTTCTGATTAGGTTACCTGTTTTAATAATTGAGCAATAAGTATAGTACAATTTATTAATCATACCTGAGTTAATATTAACAAAAGTGGAATTTTTAACTTTAGAGTTTTCTCATATTCTGATTCCATTCCTTCACATTTCAATTTTAATTCATATAAATTTTAGAGGGAATTTTAAGTACCAAGTTCAGGATATGACTTATGTTAAATACTTTATAAATAAACTTACCACTATAAAATAATTAATATAAATTTAATTAAACATCCCCTTGTGATATTTTAAATCTCCTATTCTCTCATCATCAAAATATAATTTGTTTTCAATATATAATATATCTATAAAAATTAAATGTAAAATGCATGCATATATAAGTGTGTAAATACATGAATATATGTGAGAATATATTTTGTATATATACTGCTATGATAAGGACAATTTAATATCAGAGTGTTTTTGCAAAGGAAAGATAAGTACATCTGACCCATTTAGTATAATACTCAATTTTATTATTAATAAATTATTTCATTAAAGAATTGCTTCAGTTATGCAAAGTGAAAAAGTTCTACAAATCTTTCATACAAAACTGCCTTCCAGTTAACAATGCTATATTGAATACTTAAAAAGTCATCTCCTGTTATGTGTTTTTTTAAGTACAATAAAAATTGTCATAAAAGGTAAACATAGATAATAAATACAACCTAATTATAGCTATATGTGCTTTCTTACTCACATGATATTGTAACACTCTTGCTCACTGAAGTTGTACTTCTGGGTGTTTGTTATGTACCACAGACATGCAGAATGGTAAGAGATATGGACAAAGAGACTAAGAATCAAGTGAAAGTTGGATAAATCCATGATAGGGCTGTGCAGACAGTACTTCAGGAACAAAGATATATGATGCAGGTTGAGATTTAACTAGGGAAATCTTTCCAATGGTGAGGGGACATAAACAGAAAGAATGATTGTCATTTACAAGAAAGTCTCTCTTGTAACTGTGTCCTGGCCCCAGGGAGGACACAATTCCAAGGGAGAAAGGCCCCTCTGAATAAAGGAAACAGGATGTGGAAAGGCAACAATACCAGGATCATAGCAAAATAGGCACACCATACTGTGGGCAAATGGTTCCTTCCCTATTCTTCAATTACACGTTGCCTGTTAGAGAACCTATCATGTCAGTTCTACTCCTCATTCATATTCTTGCACTAAAAAGCTTTAACATATGAATTAATGGACTTATCTCTTCACTATACCAATAAGGAAAGAAGATGTACTACTAAGGAGGTGAGTTCTTTTTTAACCTAAGGTTTTTCTTTGCATCTTAAAGCAATCATCCACCATCGCAAAACCAATACTGCAGATTATCAAAAAACTGTTTGTATTTCTTAAATAACTGACAATTCAGTTAAAGACTTGTCAGGACAATCTTTCATATTAGTAAAATATTAAGAAAAGAGAAATGAAAAACCAAATTTTCACAACACAGTTGATGTTATGTCATATGCTTTAGTCTTCTTAATGGACGCAACTACTTAGATAATTTTTGTACTTAACAACATATACATTTACAAAATATTCAGGGCAATCAGTGTATATGCAAATTTAACTACTAATATATTCACTTCAATCAGTAAAGTATGAAGAAACTTAACAGTTGAAGTATTCAGCTATTCAGTGTAGGTATAAACAGTATGCAGCTGGTTCTATAAAAATGTAATATGACTATAACATCAAAAGGACTTACAAAATGTTTAGATCTCAAATCTACTGTCCACATTTTCATCCTACATATTACTTGATAAATAAATACATTAATTGGTAGCAAATCAGAATAATTAACACTTTGTTGAGTTTTACTTCTTTCAGTTTTGGTGATCTAATTTTTATCAGGTGAGGCAAAATATATTTGTAAAATATAAGACAAAAAAGAGAAAATAAAAATGAAGATAAAGTGCTATAAAATGTTGGATTTCAGGATATGTCTTTGACCTATGTGTATAATTTTGGGAAGCATCAAACCTAATGATATATGCTAAAGAATAATTGTCATAAAACAAGTATTGGCTTTTTTATATCTCCTCTTCCCTGAGTGAAGCAGTGTACATTACTGTTTTTTAGAGTTGATGGGATTGAAAACTAAACAAATTCAACCCAAACTTAAAGAAATAATATACCTAGGAATGGGTAGTTATATAAAAAATCAACTGACTATGCTTTCATTGGGGAAAAATCTTTTTTTAGCTTGATATGTTTAGATAAGAAATCTATTAATTACTGCTTATTACTTAAATACTTTCTTTGAAAATTTTCCTTTTCTTTTTAGGTCTATCTATCTACCTATCTAATCTATCTATATATCTATTCGGTTTGACTTTTAAAATTGCATATTGCCTTATTATACAATTAATTTAATATATAATTATCCACTAACTTGAATTTTTTTTTCTACTTCTTTCTTTCTTACCTCAGCCTTTTGAGCAGTTTAAGACCATTATCTGTTTTTTGGAAAATTTGATTGTGATAGATGAATGGGGTGGATTATCTGTTCTATCTCCCCATGCCAACCGTCTAGTAAGAACAAAGTAGAAAGTTACAAACTATATTTTATACTCTCTTTGCTATTGGGGTGTTATGGCTATTTAGAACGCTGAGCTATTGTAGTTCTGCCAGTGAAATAAACTCTCATGAAGTTTGGAGTTATTACTCAGTCCAGTGCTAAGAAGAGCAGGGAATAGAAAATCCATTTTGCTGAGTTTTGGAACAGCCAAAGTTTTGACAGAAGCAAGGACCTATGGTAGCAGCTTTTTGTTGTTTGATGAGGCACAAAGTTTGAAAACAGTGTTTATGGTGAAAAACTTAATATTCTGCTTTATATTGGCAATGACAGTCACTCCTATGACCTAGTCCACTAGGAGGTTTGGGGATTTGTTTTTAGAGCCTCACACTATTGTCTATTGATTCAGCCCTCCAGATCTTCCCAGGAGTGAGCTTCAGTCATTAATTCCTTTCGGTTTAAACTACCAGAGCAAATTTGGCTGTTTTTAATTGAGAACACTGATAAGACAGTAATTAATAGATAGAAGTAGAGTGGTACACTAATCTTGCTAATTAAAGTGTGATCCTGGACTAGCAGTTCTGACTATTGACTGAGAGCTTATTAAAAATGTTAAATCCCAGAATCCATACCAGACTTTCTGGTTTAGAGCCTGCAGAATCTATAGATGATCTGTACACACATTAATGTTAAAAATTAAAAAATGAGGAAGTAAATAAATAACTAATTAAAAAAGCAAGAAAACCAAAAATGATTGCATTAGGTGGTGGGGCTAAATAGAGTAAGTGTGAAGAACTCAGATATTGGTGGCGAACTAATATCTGTGGTGGCTAACTAATGTCTGAAGCACAATATTCAGTGGCCAAATCAGTGATTAAATTGTTTCCTGCTATAAATTGGAAGGCAGATTATGTGCCAAGACCATTAGGGAAATGGAAGGGAAACTCGTAATATCGGTACTTTTAGGCTGTTTCCTATAGCTTTCGGAAATATTCCAAAGAGAGTGATATTTCAAAGAAACTAAAGGTATTCTTTCTTTAAGCAAAAATGGAAAAATACAAAGCTAAAGAGAATATCAGTCCTACAACTGGAGCTACCTAAAAGTTATGTGATTTGAATTATCTGGGGTCTTAAAAGCCAATTGCAGGTGTATCCTGAATTATAAAAGCAGTAATGAATAGTAGCTGCATAACTATGCTTAAATAGAAGTTGAGGCTATTTTCACTGAGTTTTATTTTCTCATGGGAGAAATAAAGCAAATAAAAGTTTGCTTGCTTTATATTAAATGGGTTATGGAAGTCAATGTAATCTAGTACTCAGAGTAAATCAGATTAAGTGTGTAACTGTCCCTTCCAGTCCTTAAGAGAGTGGCTCGTCATTTATAACTCAGGAGGTGCATGGGGCACGGAGACAACATCTAAAATACAAGAGAATTGAAGCTTGAAGTCATTGGCTGCGATTTTCATGTGGAACTGACTGGAAGCTAACAAACAGGAACTCAGTTATGCTTCTGAGGTAACAAGATAGCTGTTACCATAATTATATTACTAGTAGAGTTTTAGATGCACCTTGAACACTCACAAAGAAATCTCTAGTCTTCCCAGAGTCATTGCTCCAGGAAGTATGCATTTTCCAAATCTAGATCACACGTAAGCATGGCAGACAATAGCCAAACAAAAAGTCAACTTCCTAAATGTGGAATATAAATGTCTTCACACAATAACTAAGAAAATGCCATGAAAGCTCTTAACCAGTTTGATGAAAATATTTCGAATTGTATATAAAACCAGCATACTGTACCCCATGACTGCATTAATGTACACAACTATGATTTAATAAAAAAAAAGACAAGAATAAAAGAACAATAAAAAAAAAGACAAGAATAAAAGAACAGGACACAGAAGTTTCCTCAGAAGGCTTAATTGGGGACTGCTAGACAGACTAAGTGTCTCTAAGGGTGTCACCCCACAACCAGATTTCTGCTAAGCAGAATCTTATCATTGCTGGAACCACCAACAGCTGGAATTGCTTAATTCTTATGTTTTTAAATAAAACTTTTTATTATAATGATCATGTTCATTTATAAATTTTAAACACCAGACATATATATGGACACATACACATAATTTTTAATTTATTAGCTACTGCTGTCTGGATGAACCCTAGTCCACATACATTTCTTATGACTCTATGACTACATAACTGAATTTGATCTGAGGGAGATTTGAGGGGAATCATTCCCCTGGTTTGACTGATATTAAAAATGTTTTTTTTTAATAGAAAATGGATATGTGTAAATATGTGAATAGCAAAGGTGTAGAATCTTCAGATCAGCTTAGTGTTTATCCTCTGATCATATTGCCCTTGTTCTCTGCTCAGCAGGAAGGGGTTGGGAGGGAGTCTGAGGCTCCCTTTGAAGGAGGCCTCCTTCAAGTCCCACCTTCGTTCTTCTCCCATATTGGCCAGAAGTTTGTCACCCGGCCATACTTTTGACAAAGGCGGCTGGGATATTTAGCCTTTTTATTGGGAAATTACTATCCTCAATTAAACCAGGTTCTAGCAGCTTCTGTGCTAGTATTCCCCTTATTAAGAAATCCTTTAGGGTGGTGCCTGTGGCTCAAAGGAGTTCGGGCACTGGCCCCATATGCTGGAGGTGGCAGTTTCAAACCCAGTCCTGCAGTAAATAAAAATTAAAAAAAAAAAAAAAAAGAAATCCTTTAAATATTTCTTTTGAATTGTTTTCCATTTGTACTTCTTTACCCTTGGTAGAGTGCTGTGGCATCACAGCTCACAGCAACCTCCAACTCCTGGGCCTTAGGTGATTCTCCTGCCTCAGCTTCCTGAGTAGCTGGGCCTATAGGCACCGGCCACAATGCCTGGCTATTTTTTGTTTCCTATTTCAGTGCATTTGGTCCATGTTCAATGCAAACACACACTCACACACTGAGACACACTCAGCTATTTTCTCCGAGTTTCATTAAAAAGTGAGGAAAAGATACCAAGCAAAAAATGTCCTGTTTTCTCTGCTATTATAATTTATTTCTATAGTTGTCTATTTTTCCCCAAGGTTCTACTGAATGTAGGGTTCTGACTAACTTCTGGTTACTCATTCTCTCTCTCCCAAACTTCTCCTGTTCAGACTAGGCAATATCTTCCCTCACACTTGTAACATATAAACATTGTAACTAAGTGCACCACTAAACATCTCTCTACTCACTGTGTAGCCATGTTATGTGACCTTCATTCAGCATTGACATGCTCTTGACATTGCACCGCCAAATTTTTTAAACTTCACATTTTTTGTTTCTAGCCATAGAGCATAGCTTTGCAAAATCAAAAAACGCTTTGCATTCTAAATGCTTGTTCCTTTAATGGACTTAAGCCTTATGTTTTAAAATTCAAAATAAAAGTATATTTTGTTTTTTTTTTTCTACCCTGTGTTGCTTTATCATTGAAATAGTGACTATATTTGAGTTCATTAGATAGAGAGCTATAGGATTACTTGTTTCAACTAACCCTTAAGAAAAATGTATCAATGACAATGTCAAAAATGTTGAATTCCACATGGAATGTCAGCTCCTTGCATGTTACTTACACGTTGATATTCTATCTACAGACCCGAGTGACCCAGAAGTGAACGTGTGTTTGGATCTTTTCAGTTCACAGTAGTAACACATTCCACTATAGGCGTCTGTACAATAAGGTCGCCAGAAAACAGGCCAACTCATAAGCAGTTTTATGTACTGTTAGAAAACGGGTCATAATGGCAGTCAGGTTCATTGCAGAGACAGTATAAGTTACAAACACATGGATCACAAAGAAAAGGTGAACCAAAGCTGTGATGGAGGGTGGGTGTGCATGTGTATATGCGTTGAGGTATAAATGGGAAGCGGAAATTACCAGTTGTTAGTAATGATGGGCTGAGAACAAACATGTCTGGGAAAATTGTATTTGTCTGGGGGAATATTCATGGAAACAGAATAGAATGCCTAAAAATTTGTCATCTTTTGTGAGGAAAGATTTTGGAAAGGCCTTAACTCTTCATTC
This sequence comes from Galagoides demidoff, assembly GCA_963574575.1. NCBI lineage: Eukaryota > Metazoa > Chordata > Mammalia > Primates > Galagidae > Galagoides > Galagoides demidoff. Next base: position 25,056 of record CAUYQV010059814.1, read on the forward strand.
CAGGGCAAGTAGTATTTCAGCTTCATGTAACCTCTTCTAGTTTAGTATTTATTAAATAGGTTACATTGGCATTTCTAGGCAAAGATTTTCAGGTTTCTTCTATTCATATTTTCATATCTTTTTCCCCAAAATTATCAGTACATTTTACGTGCACCATGTTTTATGAATCTTAGCTGCCACTGGTCTCATTTTTCATGGTAGAGCTTCAAATTCATCTTCTGCAATTTCTGTTTAATTAAAGCAATATGTAGATAGAAAATCTTATCAAAATCCTATAATTACAAGTTGCATCATTAAATGTGTAGGTTTCAAACTGATTATCAATGAACACATTTTGATTTTATTAGACATGAGCATTGTATTCAAACTATAATCCCAAATTTTAAAATCTTTGTTTATTATTCTATCTCAATAATCATTTTGTACACCTTGTTTGGATAAGAACAGTTACCTTCCTACCTTTAATCTATAGTTAATATTCTGTCTAGGCTATAGGGGATCAATCATTAATTATTGGTAAAGCTTAAGTTGATTATATCTTCATTCTCACTTTTTATACTCAGTGTTTATTCAAAATATATTAATTCCATTTAAAGTAATTTTCTACTATTATCTTACTTATTTTATTTGCATTACTGCCATGCGACTTAAGTCTTGGCTCCAAATAATCCTCAACTCATCTACTGCAATAATTCTATAATGGACTGTTGAACTTCTTTCTCTTTATTTTCCTCTATCCACTGCCATCAGATTGTTTAATTCCAAAGTAGAAATACAGTTATTACACTCACATTTTCTACCAATAGCATTGGTGGCTTATGATATGTTCAAAACTAAGTCTAACCTTAACCTACAAGCTATTCTAAGAGTTAGCTTTAGAGACTTGTGACACTTATCTTCCATTTACTGCATTAGATTCCCACTGATTCTTACTAAATATTTATTAATTCCCCTTTGAACTCCACTTTTTTTCAACCTCATTCTAACTTTTTTGTGTTATTCTCCTTATGTTTCTAACTGGCCTACTTGTTTTTCAACTCAATGTGCATAGTAACATTTTTAACAGATCTATCTTCACTTTGGGGATGATTTATATTGTGTGCCAGCTTGACTAGGTTAAAGATACCCGGATAGCTGCTAAAACATTATTTCTGTATGTGTCTGTGAGTGCATTTCTGGAAGAGATTAGCATTTTAATTAGTAGACTGAGTGAAGATGCTCTAGCCATAACTAATGTGGGTGAAAATTGTTCACTCCACTAAGGGCCCACCCACAAAGCACAAACAGAAAGAGATAGCATGAATTCTTTCTCTCTCTTCTGGATCTGGGGCATCCATATTTTACTACTTTTGAACATTAAATCTCTTGGTTCTCGGGACGCTGGCTATCCTTTGAACTTCAATATATTTGCCAGAAAGCACCTGATTTTTCTATCTTTGGCCTTTGAACTGACAATCATACTATTAGCACCTCTGGTTCTTGAGCCTTCAGACTCAGTTGAATCACATCAGTGGCTTTCCTGGTTCTCCAGTTTGGAGATTTCTTGACCACTATAATCGTATGAGTTAATTCTTTTATTAATCTCCTTCTATTTCTTTATATGTCATACTTGTTCCATTTCTCTGGAGATGGATTAATGGATTAGTGGATTAATACCACTTCCCTCTATCTCCTACCACATAATCTAAACTTATTTTTACTACTGGTAATAATTTTATTTATCTACAAGCTATACCAGCTATATTTTATGGATTTGTAGACATATCTGTATCTTAATTTTATAATATAAATATTAAATAAAGGATACAAGATACATTCATCTTTATGGCCTCCTTAACAACTATCAATAATTTTGCAATAAAGACTGTACATACATAGGCAGGTATTGTGATGGGCGCCTATAGTCCAGCTACTTGAGAGGCTGAGGCAAGAGAATTGCTTAAGCACAAGAGTTTGAAGTTGCTGTGAGCTGTGATGCTATAGCACTCTACTGAGGGTGACATAGTGAAACTGTCTCAAAAAAAAAAAAAAAAGGACTGTATCTACAAATTTTCCCAAGAAATAGAGATAAAGTTGATAATAATTACTACGGGAAGAATGAAAAAATAAGGTTGACCCAGAATGAAAATGTGCACATTCATTTACCTAACACCGTTTAATTAATACTACTTTATGAGATTATCATATATCTACAGGAAAATAAATCATCCTTTCAAGAAATGTACAATTGGTTTTGCCCCAAATTATATTTTATATTGTGTGTGTGTATCCTTATCAGTATCAGTCTCACTCTGTTGCCCTAGGTATAGTGTCCTATCAAGCAATCCTCTTGCCTCAGCCTGCTGGGTAGCTGGGTACAGTCACTGTGCCATGGTGTCCAGCTAGTTTTTCTTTTCTTTATTTCCTTTTTTTGGTTTGTTTTCTTTTGAGTCAGAGTCTCACTTTGTCGTCTTTGGTAGAGTACCATGGCATCATAGCTCACAACCTCAAACTCCTGGACTTAAGTGATTCTCTTGCCTCAACCTCCCAAGTAACTGGTACTACAGGCACCCATCACAATTCCTGGCTATTTTTAGAGTCCAGGTCTCACTCAGGTTCAGACTGGTCTCAAACCTGTGAGCTCAAGCAATCCATCTACCTTGGTCTCCAAAGTTTTTCTATTTTTTGTTGTTGTTGTAGAGGTAGCATCTCACACTTGCTCTGGCTGATCTTGAACTCTGAACCTGAAGAGTTCAACCACATACACCTCCCAGATGAGCCAATTGGCCCAGCCAAAAAATGACAGAAATTTAAAAGGCAAGTAGTAGTGAATGATCACTTCCTCTTGAGGCCAAAGATGAAGCAAAGAAATACTCATAAAAATAGAACACTTTAGCACTTGTGATAGTTTTTGTCTAATGTGTGGGTAAAAAATGACAGTCAGGTGCAAAATAAGAATCCTCTTCTGCAACCCAGAACTTATTGTGCAGTATGAGTTTTGATACATAGAAATAGGAATGTTAGAAGAATAATAGAACACTTGAGTTCAATATTTAAATTGAAGTACATTGTGCCAGTAAGAATTTACACTGTGGGTGTATGAACCAGGATGAACAGAGACTCTAAATGACTTTATGGAATTATATTTTGAGCTAACTTATCCCTGAGACTGTATCACGTAGACTTCGAATTTAAGATACCAGCCAGAATGATATTACTCTCCAGATTCTAACCTCAATGAAATTAGGATTAGTCACATGGTTTAACACAATGGACTTGTGTTTGTTTTTTACAAAGATTATTTTAATGTAAATGTGAAGGATCGAGTGAAGCAGTGTCCTATTAGAAGTGGAAAAGGCACTTAAACAGTTATAGTAATACATTAATCAAGAAATACTGACCATGATCTAGCCACAAAGCAGCAGATAGAAAGACAAGAGAACAAGTTTCAGAGTCACTAAGAAAGTAAAAATATCAAGATCAGCCCATAAAGAAGATTTGAGTGTCTTGAGCATACAGAGAAAAGTAGGCTTTAGTGTGTCTCAGATTTTTGTTTGATAATATTTGGGTGGATAGTAATGTCTTTTTTTAGACTACAGAAAAGGATCATTTTTATTATAGAAAATTTATATTTGATTTATATACCTGGAATAATGGAAATAAATAGTCTAGACTTTGGGAAAAGGCTTGTATTTTGTTCTGGCTTTTACTAAATGGGGAACCCTAAACAATTTGGCTTTACTTCTTATACACGCACTTACTATTTAAAATATATATGTGGAAGATAAATGTGATAAAACCGATACAAGAATTTTACACACATGATACAGTATCTTGCAAATAATAGGCACTTCACAAATGACAGGTGATAAGAAAAAAAAATCAGTGCATTCATGGAAACATGGCAATTTTAGGTGCTGTTTTGATTTTAGAAACGATTTGTATGTTATGCAGCACATAGTATCCTAAGGCAGATGAATCTTCAGGATCTGGAAATCTTGACTGCTGTATATCCAGACCTTTAGTGCCCCAGAAATTGTAAACATAAATGAAAGAAAAATATGACTAAGTCATAAAAGGTGCTCTGGAAGTAGTTCAGTGTTCTGCACGAGGAAAAGGGACATGACTTCAGCATCTTTTATTTATCCCAACATAAAAAGGAAAGAAACATTATTTTTCTTGATCTCATTTCTAAATTATCTTAACCTTTCAAATTTTTTCACTGAATTTTTAAATCCCATCTATCCCCACGTTTTAAAACCAGTGAAGTATCAGAAGCTGTTGATTATTCTGATGATCAATTTAATTTTCTAAAGATCACTCAGATCAATATTAAGTGTAAACTATACAGTGAATGTTTTCTCTCTCATTTAGCTCTTTCTGAGACCTTCCAATAGGCTGGCCTGCATACTTTACATAAACTATCTCTTTCATCCTTTTACAAACCTTGAATAGTACATATTATATCCTTCTATTTATCAGAGAGAGGGCAAAAGATTAATATTTAAATAATTATTCAATGCCATAAACATAGTTAGTGCTAGAAGCAAGATTTTAACACAGTTCAGTAAGTTACTGAAACTCACACTTCTTATATAGTTCAGATGATTCACTAAGTATATATAAAATTCCTAATTAAATGGTAATGTTACATATATGATATAAATGGAGGCTTATTTAAATTTCTATTCATGTGTTTTCTTTAAAATAAATTATTTTATATTCTTCTTTATATTACAAAAAATATTAAGGTACCTAAAGGGTATAATTCCCCACTGAATGAAATTCTATAATTTTACCTGTTGACTATTGCTTTATATGCCTCAAGGCAAATACTTGTCAATTAAGTTTGTCATTGGTCATGTGTTGGGAGTCAACCTCCTGGGAGGCAATGTCCCGCAGTATTGTGGAACTGCTTCTGAGTCAAGGACCCAATGCAACCTGGCCCCAGCGGTTTCTTGATATGGCTGGTTCCTGAACCAGATTAGAATGGAGACATGCCCTTTTGGTCCTCTCAGACTACTGAGAATGCTATTCTGCTCTTAGGCTGTCTTTAATCAAGTTATGCAATTATGTCAAAATCATGCCTTCAAGCTACTGTATATAAAAACTGTGCAATAAAGCTGAGGTTGCCTTTTCCTATTAAGGAAAGGTCCTCCTGATCCCACTATTTTCTGTGTCTCTTTTTTCCATCCCACGCTGGTCTACCTCCAGGTTTTCCTAATAACTTGGCTAGGCTGGTTCCTGGCAGTCATGGAATAATTAATATTTTTTTCCATTAAAATAAGCTTTTGAAAAAATCTTTTTCATAGGTGAAATGCCAATTAAGGTACAAGAAAAAGTCCCAAGGAAAACAAGAGCATACCTCTGCACACCTGTTAAAATGGCCTGAATCCACAACACTGAGAACTTCAGGTACTGGCAAGTGTGTAGAGTATGTGGAGTCCTCACTCATTGCTGGTGGAAATACAAATGACATGGGTACTTCAGAAGAAACTTTAGCAGTGTATTTTAAATGAATTTCTCTCATAAGATCCAGAAGTCATACTCCTCGGTATTTACTCAAAGGATCAGAGGACATATGTAGCCCCTAAGAGCTGCACACAGATGTTTATAGCAATTTTATTCAAACCAATGAAACTGAAAAGCAACCAAGAAGTCCTTTGCAAGGAAAATACATAAATAAAATGTGGTACATCCAGACAACGAAATGTTATCTACTACTAACCAAAAATGAGTTATGAAAGCAGGAAAAGACATATAGAAAAGGTAAATATTAATACGAGATTTTGGTTTGTAAAAGAAGCTGGTTTGTAAAGGCTGCATATTGTATGATTCCAACTTTATGACATCATGGAAAAGTCAACACTATGGTGAGAGTAAAATGATCAGTGGTACAAGGGGTTTGTGAAGCGGGATGGTGGATAGGCAGAGCATTTATAAGGCAATGACAATAATCTATATGATACTTTAATGATGAGTTAGTGTCATTATATATTCATACAAACCTTTAGAACATTCAACACCAAAAGCGAACTCTCACATAAATCATAGACTTTGGTGGTAACCATGTCTTATATTCAATTTTCTTATGAACCTAAAACTGATATAACAAATCAAATCTAACTTTTTAAAAAAGCCCTAAGAAATGTAATTATTTGAAAAGAATTCAACTTAATAGAGTCATCTGTTTGCATTTTAATTTTTTCTGTTAGCTATATTATCTTTGAAATATTACTTTAAAACTCTGAGGGACTTGCTAAACTGAACACATACTGTTCCAGTTTCTATTCTCAGGCTTAGATACCCCTCAACTGCTGTCATCATGCCGTTAATTGAATGTTTGTGTGAAGATGACAGCATTTTCAACAGCAAGAGCAAAAACATTGTTCTCAACTCTTTGATTTTGGGCTCTTCTTTTTCTGAACATATCTAAATCTGGTCATAACTATCTTTCTCAGCTTCTATTAATCTTGGCTTTTAACTTTGTAGCTGGCAACTTCACTGTGGTCTGTCACTGCTTGTCACTCTAATGTAATATGTTTATCTTCAATAACATCAAAAAGTGTAGCAGTCTTTCTAGCATCAAGAGTAAGTGATTTTTTTAAATATAGTTATAAAGAAAAATGAACATGGAAAATTAATTCCACAAAATAGAGTCCTCCTGATATATATCCATCATTCAAAATGCTGATAAGAAACAACTACCGTATAGCAGGGAAAGTCAAATTTATAAGAAGTGAGAATACACAAACAAAAATAATTTTGTAGATGATTCTGGGACTTAGCAAAGTAGGAAGGACCAAGAATAGTTCTCTGCATCCAGACGATTTTACTGGCAATATCTGTCTGATGTAACTATTTTGGAACTCTGGAGTCTATCGAAGGCTTACAGCTTCTAGGGGAATGCTTGGACATAAGCTTCAGCTAATTTTGACCAATTCAGCTGTTGTTGGGCAGAAGCAACATATTCCCCATGCCCTATCCCCTTGGCAGGCAGCCATGCCCACAGTGGAGGGAAGGAGGAGAAAAATAAGAGACCAGTCCTCCAATTATCAGGATCTGTGTTCTGACTGCAAATTGCTGCTTCTAAGCAAGAAAGAGACAGGTGGCTATTACTACAAGTTCATCCCACTCTTTCTGAAGGGAAGTCAGAAGATTTAGAGGGCCAGTAACTATTGCTCAATTCAATTTCTTTACTTTTTCTTTCCAAACATTAAAACTAAAACATTCAAGAGAAACCACATAAACTAAGAAAATTAGAAGGTCACCATACATCTCCTGAAAAGGGACCAGGCTCATAAATGATCTACAAAGACCTTAAGTTTATATCTAGTGTGATTTAAGGCAAACAAATATTCTATGATATGGAAAACAAAATAAATAAAAATATATAAATAAATACAATTATCATAACATATAATAATGCCTGAATAATAATATGTAATAAGTATAAATTAATATACATATATATATAGCAGTATTTGGGAATAGGAAAAAATCTGACTTTTGAGGTCACTATACAACTGGATTCAAATGTTCACTTCTCCATCCCAAAATTAAAAGGCATGGAAGAAGTGAAAACATGACTCATTCAAGGAAAATACATAAGTTGGCAGAAACTTTCCATGAAAAAGATCATGCTTAATGTTCTTTCAAATAACAACTTTAAGACAACTATCTTTAAAATATTGAAAGAACTAAAGATAGACTTGGAAAAAGTCAAGACAACAATGTATAAACAAAACAGAATACACTTCTAAAATGCACATGAAACAATTTCCAGTCTAGACAATAAGTTAGGGTAAAATTTAAGTCTTACTATCCAAAGATTCTCCACCAAAAACAATAGCATGAAGTTAGAACAAATAAGAGAAGAAAAAATGAAAAATCTACAAATTTGTGGAACGTAGACAGCATCCTCTGAGCCAATGGATAGCAGAAAACATAACAGAAATTACAAAATTTTAGAACCAAATGAAAAAGAAAATACAACATCTACAACTGTATAAGTCACAAGATGCAGTTGGTGGAAGAAAGTTCATTGCACTAATGATAAAAAGGAGTAAAGATTTCAAATTAAGAACCTAAGTTTATAATCTAACGAACTGGAAAAATAAGAACAAACTAAACTCAAAGGTTCTTAAGGAAGAAAATAATAAATATCAATGTATAAAATAATGTAACAGTCAATAGAAACAATAGAAAAAGTTAATGTAAACCAGAGTTGCTTTTTGATAATATCACCAAAATTGACATAGTTTTAGCTGAATGGACCAAGAAAAATATATTCAGTACATAAATAGATGGCATTACTAATTCTATAGAATTGAAAAAAATGTTGAAGAGAGTGCTGTAAATGACTGGGCACCTACTAATTAATATAAGAATGAGCAAATCCCTAGAATATGAAATCTACTGAGACTGAATCACAAGGAAAAGAAAATATGAATAAATATATAAGAAGACAGGTGATTGAATTAATAAATATCTCTCAACAAAACCTTTGAATCTACACCAGACAGGGGGTTTTGACAGGAGGAATGAAGAGGCTTAATATAGAGTGTGTGCCAGGAGGCTGAGGATCTCTGGGGGGAGCCCTTGAGCAAACCTCCCTAGGTTTGTATTTATCAAAAACAGGAAGAAGTAGACAAAAGTTGCTTACCTGACCTGAGCACTGAGTAGGGAGGAGATGGAAAGTGGAGAAGATCAGATAGAGCAGCTGTTCTCAACCTGTGGGTCGCGACTGCTTTGGGGGTTGAATGACCCTTTCACGGAGATCACATAAGACTATCCTGCATATCAGATATTTACATTACGATTCATAACAGTAGCAAAATTACAGTTATAAAGCAGCAACTAAAATAATTTTATGGTTGGGGGGTCACCACAACATGAAGAGCTGTATTAAAGGGTTGCAGCATTAGGAGGCACTAGGAAAGTTGAGAACCACTGAGTTAGAGGTTCTCTGAGGCCCATCTTCACAGCAACAGTAGGGACATCTACCTTTTGCTTGCTCCACAGCCTGTGTTAGACAAGTGACAGCAAAACATTTAGGAATGAGGAAATTGCAGTTGTATTCAACTGCAATTTTCATTGTGCTCATTATAAGACACCAAGCAATATATAAAGTTATATGTAAGTACATAAAATTAATAATGGGCTCTTTTTTTTCCTTACCCTTCTCTTTTTTTCTATGTGTATTTCTCTCTGCTCTGCTTGTTTGGTTTTATATTCCTCCTTGAAACTTTTTTACTTTATGCTTCTTTACTTCTCCTGTTTTGTGTCTTTGTGTTTCTCTTTGCTCATCTACTCCGTATTTATGTTTCCATCTCCTCCCTTTGATTCATCACAATATACTATTGAAGTATATTTTGTAATAATAGTCATATGCAAGAATCCTTAGTGGTTGAAGAAGTCTCAAGACAGTTCCTTTTTTGTTGTTGTTGTTTTTTTTTTTTTTTTTGAGACAGAGCTTCAAGTTGTCGCCCTCGGTAGAGTGCAATGGCATCGTAGCTCACAGCAACCTCCAACTCCTGGGCTCAAGTGATTCTCCTTCCTCCACCTCCCAAGTAGCTGGGACCACAGGCGCCGGCCACAATGCCCAGCTATTTTTTGGTTGCAGTCATCATTGTTGTTTGGTGGGCCTGGGCTGATTCAAACCCTACAGCTCAGGTGTATGTGGCTGGTGCTTTAGCTGCTTGAGCCATAGAGGCCAAGCCTAAACAATTTCATCTTTTGAGACTCTATGCATATTAGAAATGAAGAAGTGACAATATAAATTTACAGAATATTTATAATTATAGAAAATATTTACTTCTTATAATTAATATTATACTATTAATATTTCTTTTCTAATCCTAATAAGATACACCTGGCAATATGAATTAACCTCCCTTGGAGATCATTTTAAGTGTGTCAATATGAGGCTATTTGAGAATGTGAAGCCATGGTTTTCTTTGTGGCAGGTCTGAGTCTTTTTTCTTTTTCTTTTTTTTCCTGTTGCTTTACATTTTTTTATTATTTTTTATTAAATCATAACTTTGGACATTGATGCATTTACAGGGTTCAGGGTACTGCTTCAATATACAATGTGAAATGTTTACATTGAACTAAGTAACACATCCATCACAATTATACTCATTTCTTAGGTCTGGGTCTTATTTTTCACGATAATTATATTCACCTCGGAGGAAAAATACATTTTAACTTCTGCTTAGATACTTTTTTTTCCAAGTGATTAATCATTTAACAGATGTTTTTCTTTCCCTATCTATTTAAAGGCTTAGAGGCTATTTAACTTCTCATATATCAATTAAAAAAAAAAAAAGCAGGTTCCTAGAGACAGATATTAAATGACCATTTTAAAGTCACCAAACAAATAGAAGGTCACAACTCCACAAGGGTAAATATATTAAGGGGGGGCCAATAACAATGTATTTCTGAGGAATTCTAGATCTACCACTGAATGCAGAACATTCACAGTACCATAACTCAGGGCTTTAATGGAAATAATTCCCACTTACACCAGTAACCATATTCTCTAGTCTTCAACTCTTTTTTTTTCTTTTCTTTTTTTTGTAGAGACAGAGTCTCACTTTGTCACCTTCAGTAGAGGGCCATGGCATCACACAACTCACAGCAACCTCCAACTGCTGGGCTTAGGCAATTCTCTTGCCTCAGCCTCCCAAGTAGCTGGGACTACAAGCGCCCACCACAACACCCAGCTATTTTTTTGTTGCAGTTTGGCCAGTTTGAACCCGCCACCCTATGTATGTGGGACTGGCGCCCTACCCACTGAGCCATAGGTGCCAGCCACCCTAAAGTCTTCAACTCTTGTGAATGGGCTAGTTCTCTGCATTCTGAGGTGCTTGTGAGCACCATGATTGAATTGATTTGGGGGGGTGCAGAGAAGATTCTATCTCTATCTCCATCTCTGTATCAGTTCATCACAGCTTTAGAACAGCTAACAAAGATGTTCCATCCCTTATCAGCACGTTTTTCTCCAAGAATAGCAAATGCTTCAAAGCCACAAAGGCAGGTGGTCCACTGATGCCTTTGCAGCTTAAGGTTGGTGTTGGAGGAATAGAAAACAAAAGATTAAAATGGCTATGTTCAAAATCAGTACAAATTGAATTCTAGCAATGCTTTAACTCATATCATATTTGAGAGGGGAAACACTCAGGAATAAGGAAATTGCACAGTTGTAATTTTCAACCATAACACAGCATCAGCTAACTTTTCTTTCCTTTGAGACACTCCGATTAGAGTCAGGTTAGTATGAATGCAAAGTGTCATTATCTACCTTCTCTTCAAAGCTGCACTTATTTAGTAATCATTCTCATTTAAGCTAGTCTTACTGTTATATGCATGGCTCTGCTTGTAGCTCAGGAGGAAAGCAATTCTTATCATAAAAGCCACCTTATTTCAGAGCTGGGTAAAATTTAAAGCCTAAAGAAAATGAATTATATTTAACAAGAGTTAAGCCTTTCGAGTGAAAAATGCAAACATGCTACAGAATTAAATTAGCTTGCTTTTATAAATGCTCACTACTAAATTCCTTGGGATGGTTATGTATAGTATGTATGTACAATAAAAAGGCCTCATGTACTCGTGTTTTTATTGTGACTCACTGGGAAGTGAAAGCTGAAGGGATTCTCGGGGGCGCTACTGACATCAGTGCTGTGTACCTTGGAGATGCACAGAACAGACTTACATGTAGATGGCCCTAGGCGGAGAATGGTTTGGAAGGAGCAAGTTTGCCAGAAGATAAGAACATCAATAAGGAAGCTATTGCAGTGGTACAGTGGTACAGGTGAGAAGAAATGTGATTCTGAATGCAAGTAGTAGCTGGAGGAAGAAATGAAGAATCAGTAGCTTGAGGAACATTAGGAGGTAAACTCAATAAGACTTGATGGGTAAAGAGGAGAAAATAAGGATCCTGACACTGGGAACTAAGAAATGGTCTCAATCACTACATCGTATCTAAATCTCAGTTTTCTCCTTTCTGATTGAGTGATTGACGGAAGAAAGATGAAGTCTCACTATATTGCCCCGGCTGGAGTGCGGTGAGTATTCATATGCATAATCACAGCGCAAAACAGCCTTGAACTCCTGGGATTACGTGATCGTCCAGCCTCAGTCTCCCAAGTAGCTGGGACAACAGCCACATGCTACCACACTGATTTTGTGTTCTTTCTTTACTTCAGAGTAGGTCATTATATCTCAGTGAGTTCTTAGGATCACAGAGACTAGTTCAGAGCCAGCCTGTTTTCAATTGAAATTAGTTACTTACAGCCTGCAGTCTCATAGTTGTCACTCTTCCCCAGAAATATACCAGGAAATGACTTGGAACATCAACACTAAGCAATCAATATACAGAGTCTCACTTTGTCACTGTTGGTAGAGTGCTATGGCTCACAGCAACCTCCAGCTCTTGGGCTTAGGTGATTCTCTTGAATCAGCCTACCCGCCACCACGCCTGGCTATTTTTTTGTTGCAGTTTGGCCGGGGCCGGGTTTGAACCCTCCAACCTCAGCATATGGGGCCAGCACCCTACTCACTGAGCCCCAGGCACTGCCCAATAAAGTCATCTTAATTAGAAAGTAGGTGGTCAAATTATCCTACTTTGCAGACAGCATGATCTTATGCATAAAAAACTTAAAGATTCCACCAAAAACCTCTTATAACTAACAAATTCAGTAAAGTTGCATGTACAAACTCAACATACAAAAATCCTTAGTGTTGGTTTGGCACCCGTGGCTCAAGCAGCTAAGGCACCAGCTACATAAACCTGAGCCAGCGTGTTCAAATCCAGCCGGGCCCACCAAACAACAATGTCAGCTGCAACCAAAAATAGCTGGGCACTGTGGCAGGCACTTGTACTCCCAGCTACTTGGGAGGCCGAGGCAGGAGAATTGCTTGAGCTCAGGAGTTGGAGGTTGCTGTGAGCTGTGATGCCATAGCACTCTACCCAGGGTGACAGTTTGAGGCTCTGTCTCAAAAAAAAAAAAAAAAAACCACATTAGTGTTAGTTTCCATACACTAATGACAAACTAGCTAAAAAATAAATTAAAAAAAAATCCCATTTGCAATGACAAGAAAGAAAGAAAGAAAGAGAGAAAAGAAAAGGAAAGAAAGAAAGAACTTAGGAATAAATTTAACCAAAAAGGTAAAGGATCTCTACAAAGAACATGATAGAACACTGATAAAATGCTAGGCGAGGTGGCTTACGCCTGTAATCCCTGGGAGGCCAAGGAGGGTGGATTGCCTGAGCTCACAGGTTTGAAACCAGCCTGAGCCAGAGCGAGACAACACACACCCCATCTCTAAAAATAGCCAGGCGCTGTGGTGGTTGCCTGTAGTCTCAGGTACTCGGAAGGCTGAGGCAAGAGAATCTCTTAAGCCCAAATGCTGGAGGTTGCTGTGAGCAGTGACAACACTCTACCATGGGTGACAAAGTGAGACTCTGTCTCAAAAAAAAAAAAAAAAGAAAAGAAAGATTAAAGATATACAAATGTATTAATGTATACATGAGAACAACAGAGCAATTACCTCAACCTCTTAGTGGGGTATGTAGCTTTTTTTTTAGAGACAGAGTCTCACTTTATCACCCTTGGTAGGGTGCTGTAGCATCACAGCTCACAGCAACCTCCAACTCCTGGGCTTAGGTGATTCTCTTGCCTCAGTCTCCCGAGTAGCTGGGACTACAGGCACCTGCCACAATGCCCGGCTTGGGTATGTAGCTTTTATACCATTTTCAGGTTCCAGAAAAAGTGCTGGTTTGTGTTTCTGGATGAAGAGGGTCCAGCTGCTTGTCACTGTCAGCCAATATGCAAAGATGCAGATAGGTCTATCTAACTTTATTTGTCAGAAGTTCAGGATTCTAGAGAACAGTGGGAGTGGCCTCTCCAAGACTGTTCTGTTCTTCCATTTCCAAAATTATAGTTTTATACATAAAAATTCAAAGCAAAGACCACACCCACTTCAATTCCAAATAATAATCAGCATACCTCAGAGACCTATTACAACACTCCAATTCAAAAGCTAATCTCCTAAATCAATCCGCCTAAACTACCTAAGATAGGCATCTTCAGGGAGGGAGCTAAATTTACAAAACAATAAGAATGGAAAGTGGCAGGTTGGGGGTGGGGATGTGTCAGGCAGAACCTAAACAGTCCAGATCAGCTTTGTCTTACCTGCCCTGGTGACTCCATCTTATTCTCACTACATGGCTGTCACCTGGATCATGGTAAAACAGGTCATGATAGCAATGCAGGTTATGGGAGCAGGGGAAGAAAAGGCCTGGCCAGGAAAGGCAGTCTTGCTGTATAAATTAAACCTCACAGGTAACAGTCCTCAGAGATAATAGATGCTAAGTTATTTCTTTCAGACCTTTTAAAAAAAGACAGACTTGGCTCCGTGCCTATGGCTCAAGCAAGCTAAGGCGCCAGCCACATACACCTGAGCTGGCGGGTCGGAATCCAGCCCAGGCCCGCCAAACGACAATGATGGCTGCAACCAAAAAATAGACGGGCATTGTGGTGGATGCCTGTAACCCCAGCTACTAGGGAGGTGAAGGCAGGAGAATCACTTAAGCCCTGGAGTTGGAAGTTGCTATGAGCTGTGATGCCATCCATAGCACTCTACCCAGGGTAACAACTTGAGGCTCTGTCTCAAAATAAAAAGACAGACTCTGGGTGGCACCTGTGGCTCAGTGAGTAGAGCACCAGCCCCATATACTGAGTGTGGTCAGTTCAAACCCAACCCCGGCCAAACTGCAACAAAAAAGTAGCTGGGCATTGTGGCAGGTGCCTGTAGTCCCAGCTACTCGGGAGGCTGAAGCAAGAGAATTGCCTAAGCCCAAGAGCTAGAGGTTGCTGTGAACTGTGATGCTATGGCACTCTACCCAGTGCGACAAAGTGAGACTCTGCCTCTAAAAAAAAAAATAGACTCTGGTGGTGCCTGTAGCACAGTGTTTATGGCGCTGACCACATACACCAAGGGTGGCGGGTTCGAAACCAGCCCTGGCCCAGCTAAACATCAATGACAACTCAACAAAAACAAAAAAATAGCTGGGCATTGTGGCAGGGGCCTGTTGTACCAGCTATTTGGGAGGCTGAGGCAAGAGAATCGCTTAAGTCCAAAGAATTTGAGGTTGCTGTGAGCTGTGATTTCATGGCACTCTATGGAGGGTAACAAAATGAGACTCTGTCTCACTTGAGCCCAGGAGTTGGAGGTTGCTGTGAGCTGTGATGCCATAGCACTCTATCCAGAGTGACAGCTTGAGGCTCTGTCTCAAAAAAAAAAAGCCTACCTATCCAAATAGAGCTCACTCACACATCTCCCCCTACCTCTCTGAGCTCCTCTCTGTAGTGTTTTGTCAGTCCCAGCCTCTCACCTGACTGCCTCAGGTGTGTTGCACCTTCTCTCCAAGGCCTATCCTGCCCTTACCCTATTCAGTTAGTTCACCTCCTCCAGATCTGGTGCTTTTCTGACTTTATATACATAGGGAGTTTTCCTGCTTATCAAGTGTCATAAGTGAATACTTTGCATTTGTTTTTTTGTCTACCACTGTGTCTCCCATGCTGAGTACATAATAGTGCTCAATATACTTTTATTCAATAAATGAGTGGGAGATTCAATTATGAATATATTTTCAACTCAGAATAGATAGAACTTCAGGCACTGGAATGATGACATAAAAAAGAAGGCTGGGCAAGGTGACTCACACCTATAATCCCAGCATTTTGGGAAGTCAAGGCAGGAGGATTGCATGAGGTCAGAAGTTGAGACCAGCCCGAACAAAACTACAAAACTTACAAAAATTAGCCAGGCATGGGGGCATATGCTCATAGTCCCAGTCTCTCGGGAAGCTGAGGCAGGAAGGTTGCTTGAGCCCAGGAGTTTGAGGTTGTAGTAAGCTATAATGACACAATGACACCACTGCACTCTAGCCTAAGTGACAAGAGGGAGATTCTGTTTCCAAAAAAAAAAAAAAAGACAAATAGTTCCTTTTTATTTATTTTTAGAGATAAGATCTTATATGTTGCCTAAACTGGTATCAAACTCCTGGGCTTAAGCAATCTTCCAGCCTCAGCCTTCACAGCAGCCGAGGAGGTGAGGGTATAAGTGTGTGCCACCACACTTGGCTTAATGGTTTTTCTTTTGGCTACTAAGTATTTGTAAGAAATTTTACACATAAAATTGCATTACTTATATCTCAAAAAATACTGAACCTACGAACCTACATTTGTTTCTATCTTACATTTGAGAAATCAAAGCACAGGTACATCATACTTTGCCCAAGATTGCTCATAAATAATCACAATTCCAACAAGGGTGGTGCCCATAGCTCAGCGGGTAGGGCGCCTGCCACATGCACTGAGCCTGGCGGGGCTGAACCCAGCCTGGGCCAGCTAAAGCAACAATGAAAACTGCAACAAAAACAACAACCGCCTCAAAATAGCCCGGCACTGTGGTGGGTGTCTGTAGTCCCAGCTACTTGAGAGGCTGAGGCAAGAGAATAAATGGCTTAAGCCCAAGAGTTTGAGGTTGCTGTGAGCTGTGACATCAGGGCACTCTACCCAGGGTGACAGCTTGAGACTCTGTCTCCAAAAAAAAAATTCCAACAAGCCAGCCAAAAAGATATTTGGCTTTCTGCATAGCTCAAGAACTCAGTAATATTATTTTTAATTATGCCCAAATATTTTAAATTGTACTAATCCATTTTATGTATAGTATGTCAGTTAATCTATTTAATCGTTGGTATTCCCCAAGAGGGAATCGAGCCAATAATTCATAAATCATAATCCAAATACACTCCATTTATTTATACACAAATTGTCCCTTCCCCAGAACTAGACATTTCAATGCCTCAGTTTGTACTTAATTCAGAAATCAGCAAGCAATATTACCTCCAATTACAGTAAGAAAAGAAGGATCATTCAATCATGTACTTTATATATAATCCTTTGCCAGTAAGTCTTCATTGCTTATCTAAGAGCCTGGGGAAAGAACTGACACATCAAAGCCCTAACAAGATGTCCTAATTTGCATGGTTTCATCTTTGCTGCCTTTAGGCTTGCCCAGTCCACAAACTGCTACTTTTTTCATTTTATTTTTTTGACCCCTATTTTAAGGGCCTATTTAGTGCTTTTGTTTTTTCTTTCTTTTTTTTTTTTTTTTTGAGACAAAGTCTCACTCTGTTTTTCTGGGAAGAGCTCCGGGGCATCATAACAACCTAGAATTCTTAGGGTTAGGCAATCCTTTTCCCTCAGCCTCTAGAGTTCTCAGGGGTTCTTCCGAGTACCTGGGACTACAGGTACCCACCAAGAGATGTCTGCTCGTGTTTCTATTTTTTTTTTTTTTTTTTTGAGACAGAGCGTCAACTTGCCCCGTGGGTAGAGTGCTGTGGCATCACAGTTCACAGCAACCTCCCAATCTTGGGCTTAAGGGATTCTCTTGCCTCGGCCGCCCAAGTAGCTGGGAATACAAGTGCCCGCCACAACGGCCGGCTGTTTTTTTTGTTGTAGTTGTCACTGTTGTTTGGCGGCTGGGGCTGGATTTGAACCCGCCAACTCAGATGTATGTGGCTGGCGCCTTAGTCACTTGAGCTACAGGCCCAGGGCTCGTGTTTCTATTTTTTAGTAGTGACAGGGCTCCTCTTGCTGAAGCTGGTCTTTAACTCCTGAGTTCAGGCGAACCACCACTCTGTAGTTTAGCCTCCCAAAGTACCGGGATTAAAGGCTCAAGCCAGCTGGTAAATTTCTTATGCTTTTTTTGTGTGCGTGTGTGAGAGAAGAGTCTCAACTTTATCACCCGCGGTAGAGTGCTGCGGCGTCACAGCTCACAGCAACCTCAAACTCTTGGGCTTAAGCCATTCATTCTCTTGCCTCATTCTCCCGAGTAGCTGGGACTCCAGGCATCCGCCACAATGCCCGGCTATTTTTTGTTTAACCAGGCCTGGGCTGGGTTCGAACCCACCCGCACTGGCGTATGTGGCTGCCCGCCTCTTACGTTTAACATAAGAAATCTCTACAGTTCACATCTCCGACCCCTGACAACTTGACTGGGAGGGGTGAACTAATGAGGGATTTTTCAAGGTGCTGTATTTTTAAGGAGAGAATCTTGATTAGAAGGCCCACTTACTGTGCTAGAGTTTTAATCCCGTTAAGAAGCTTGCTTAAAAAATGAAATGTATTTGGTACAAGAAAACGGTTTAGCTTTCCTCAAGCGCCAGTCTGGTCTCTGAGTTCTGTTGTTTTCCCAAGTTCCCTCATTAAATCTCCTCACTTATCTAGTTCAGAAGTTTCTAGCAACCTTTGTTTTTGCTGTAGAATTATCCTGAAGGAGTTTTCAACTTTCCATTGCTTCCTGAACCTTCCACAGTCATGTTAAAAGTAGCCAGAAAAGGCTCAGCGCCTGTGGCTCAAGCAGCTAAGGCGCCAGCCATATACACCTAAGGTGGCAGGTTCGAATCCCCAGCCCGGGCCCGCCAAACAACAATGATGGCTGCAACCCAAAAATGGCCAGGCGTTGTGGCGGGCGCCTGTGGTCCCAGCTACTTGGGAGGCGGAGGCAGGAGACTCGCTCGAGCCCGGGAGTTGGAGGTTGCTATGAGCTGTGAAGCTATGGCACTCTACCCAGGGGGATAGCTTGAGGCTCTGTCTCAAAAAAAAAAAAAAAAGTAGCCAGAAAAGGTCCCGGAATAAGAGGAGTGATTCAAGCGCACAATTGTTACCACGCACGTTAAAAAAGGACACAATTTTCCCAATCACAAATTGTGGGGGAGGGAACAAAGGGGGAGGAGAAAAGAAAGGAGTAGAAAAAGAAGGGAGGAGGAAAAGAGAGGAGGAGAAAAAGAAGTGGGAGGAGGAAAAGAAGGGGGAGGAGGAAAAGAGGCGAGGATAAAAAGCCGTGCTGCGCAGGAAGTGGGAGGAGAGCCTTGAGCGGCAGGTTCGGCCGGGGCCATTTTGGGAGCATCTTCGTGGCGTCGACCTTTTCTTCCCTACTATGGAGAACGCGAAAGGCAACGAGGTGAGTATTAAGTTAGTAAGTTACGTCTGTTTCTGCCTTTGTGAGTTTCCTTCCGTTTCTTTTCTTTCGAGTCTACTTGATCTTTCTTTTGAGGAGAAGAAAAGTGTGCTTTAGAATTTTCTCCACTTTTCCTTTTTTTTTTTTTTTTTTTTAAGTACAGCCCTAGACACCAGAAGCAGTTGCAGCCCGGTACATTTGAATATTAGGGTGAGCGGACAAATGTGAAATGGGTTACCTGTTTTAATTTTGAAGAGAGGCTTTATCGTGACAGAAGAAACTTTTTAATATCCAGGCTGGAGAAAAATGGTCCCGGGGGAGGGGGGGATGGAGCGGGCGGCCGACGCCTCCAATCCTGGCGCTGGGCTAGGGAGGCCGAGGCCAGAGGATGCCTCGCGCTCACAAGTTCTAGACCAGCCTGAGTCAGGGTAAGACGCCCTCCTCCCTCCATCTCTACTAAAAATAAAATAACATTAAAAATTAGGCGGTCGTCGTGGCGGCCGCCTGTCGTCCCGGCTACTGGGGAGGCTGAAACGTGAGGGATCGCTTGACCCCAGGAGTCTGAGGTTGCTGTGAGCTACGACTACACCACCGCACTCTGCCCTTCAAAAAAAAGTGGGGGAATGATTTTGGGAAGCGGTAATTGAGCGCTGAGATTGGGAAAAAGCGAACCCCCTCATGCCCCTTTAGACAGGCATGGGTCCTTAAAACCAAGACAAACTGCAACCTGGGAGCTAGAGGACAGGATTTGAGATTTCAAGACATTGAGCACACCTGAGCGCTCTCTGGGCCTCTTTATTAGAACGGTGTCATTTTAACTTTCCCCATTTTTTAAGACTTTCTGAGGTTCTTGACTCAGGACCACTCTCAAGTGTGTCCTTTGAGATTTATGCAAATGTAAAATTCGAATACAAATGCAAAGCTGCAATAGAGAGGTAAAAACGCCATATAGATGTTAATTTAATTTACCCAGAAATCCCTCATTTGGGGTATAGAAAAGATTTTTCCTTTTTTGAGGTGGAGTCTTACTTTGTCACCCTCAGCAGAGTGCGGGGCGTCACAGCTCACAGCAACCTCAGATCCTTGGGCTCAAGCAATTCTCTTGCCTCAGCCTCCCAAGTGGCTTGGAGTGCAGGCACCTGGCTGTTTTTTTAGAGATGGTGGTTCTGGCTCTTGGTCAGGATGTTTTCAGCCTGTGAGCTCAGGGCAGTCAACCCCGCCTGTTCACTCCGGCTGAGGAACCACACCCAGCCCATGCCTAAGGTGCCTATAGCTTGTGTGTCCTTATGCAACCTTGGGGCTTTAGCTTCTGCATCTGAAAAATAAATTGTAGCCAGATTGCTATAAGGATTAAGGATTCCTTCATAGTGAAGGAAAACAAGGAGCATGCCAAGCCAATACCTGGCATAAAATAGTGGTTCAATACGTGTCAGTTTATCTGTATTAAACAACTTTATCCCACCACTCCTTCATTTATTTTAATTCAATTATCCTTTTTTTTTGAAGGCAGTCTTGCTCTATTGCCCAGGCTCAAGTGCCTTGGCATTAGCCTAGCTTTACAGCAACTTGAAACTCCTGGGCTGAAGCAGTTCTCCTGCCTCTGCCAAGACTACAAGAACCTGCCACAGCTGGAGGCAGGCTTCGAGAAGGTGGTAGCTGAGCCTGTAATCACAGCACTGTGGGAGGCCATGGCGGGTGGATTGCCTGGACTCAGGAGTTGGGAGGCCAACCTGAGTAAAAGCCCCAGACCCTGTCTCTAAAAATAGGCAGGCACCTGTAGTCCCAGCTACTCTTGAGGCTGAGGCTGGAGAATCAGTTGAGCCCAGGAGTTTGAGGTTGCTGTGAGCTGTGATGCCACAGTACTCTACCCAGGACAACAAAGTGAGACTCTGTCTCAAAAAAAGAGAGAGAGAAAGGGTCTCGCTCTTGATCAGGCTGTTCTTTATTTTTTTTGCAGTCATTTAATTTTTTTTAAATTTAAATTTAGAGTAACATGAGGGTACAAGGACTCAACTACTACTTTTTTTGTTTGTTTTTGAGACAGGGTCTCTCCCTAGGTAGTGTTCCCTGGCATCACAGCTCATAGCAACCCTAGACTCTGGGGCTTAAGTGATTCTCTTGCCTCAGCCTCCCAAGTAGCTGGGACTACAGGTGCCTGCCACAATGCCCAGCTATTTTTTTTGTTCTGTTGCAGTTGTCATTGTTGTTTTAGAAGGCCTGGGCTGGGTTCTAACCTGTCAGGGCCACTGTATGTGGCTGACACCCTTACCCACTAAGCTATGGCACTGCCCAACTCAACGACATCTTTTTTTTTTTTTTTTTTTGAGACAGAGCCTCAAGCTATCCCCCTGGGTAGAGTGCTTTGGCATCACAGCTCACAGCAACCTCCAACTCCTGGGCTCAAGCGAGTCTCTTGCCTCTGCCTCCTAAGTAGCTGGGACCACAGGCGTCCACCACAAGTTGGCCTGGCCATTTTTTGGTTGCAGCCTTCATTGTTCGGCGGGCCCGGGCTGGATTCAAACCTTAGGTGTATGTGGCTGGCGCCTTAGCCACAAGTGCCGAGCTTCAGCTACATCTTGAACTTAACCTTGGCAGCTCAGGCTGCTCTTGAACTCTTGACTTCAAGAGATCGTCTAACCTCCACTTCCCGGAATGTGAGGATTATAGGTGTGAGTCACCACACCACTCCTGGCCTTATTTTTTATTGAGTGCTGTGATTAACAGGAAAGAATTTCTACCCTTAAAATAACAGCTGCTCCGCAATTGCAATTCTCTTAGCCTCAATTCCCAACTGTCCCAAATTCAGCCTGTTTTAATCTTTCCCCCCTCTGCCTCTCAGCTGCAGCTTCTAACATAGAATCACTTAGCGAGCCAGCGCCTCTAATGTCTTAACACATTGTTGACCAGTTTTACGCAGAAACTATCCAGGTTTACCAGTTAGCATTGTGTTAACTGGAGCTTACTGTGAAATACATTATTAGGCATTGTTCAAATCACACAAACAAATGTAAAACTGCGATTGGATAGGTAGTAGAAATGAGGCAATGTGGGCTGGCTTTAGCTAAGCGGTTCCCTTGCAACTTTGATTTGCTAAAGGCATACAGTCCCAGAGGGCCCTCCCCAGCTTTTTAAAAAAATGAGGCAAAGTAGCTTTGAGTTGGTTTGGAAGAGATTCCCAGGTGAAATAACATGTGAAGTGAGACCCATTAAAGGAAGAGTAAAATTTTTATTTTTTATTTTTTGTGTTTTTTTTTTTTTTTTTAATTTGAAGTTTTTTGGCCAGGTCTGGGTTTGAACCCCCACCTCCGGCACATGGGGTGAGTGCCCTACTCCTTTGAGCCACAGGCCCCGCCCTATATATTTTTATTTTTGAGACAGTTGCGCTTTATAGCTCTCAGTAGAGTGCTGTAGTGTCACAGCTCACAGCAACATCAAATTCCTGGGCTTAAGCAATTCTTTTGCCTCAGCCTCTGGAGTAGCTGGGATTACAGGTGCTCACCACAACCCCTGACTATTTTTAGAGATGAGGTTTTGCTCTGGCTCAGGCTGGTCTTGAACCTGTGAGCTCAGGTATTCCACCCGCCTTGGCCTCCCAAGTGCTGGGATTACGGGAGTGAACTACTGTGCCTGGCCCAGAAGAGTAGAGTTTTTAAAGTGTAAATACAAGAGGAATGGAGGCCTGAGCTGAGGAGTGTTACTTCAGACCAAAGTACGAACTTCAGCAAGGAAAGGAATTGTGTAACTGGAGCTTGGGAAGGAGAGCACTGTGGGGTAAGGCTAAAATAAATGAGAAGGCAGGGCAACTGTAGCATGGTGGTTACTGCGCCAGCCACAAACACCAAGGGGGGCAGTTCAAACCCAGCCCAGGCCAGCTAAACAGTGACACCTACAATAACAAAAAAAAGCTGGGCGGTGCCTGTAGCTCAGTGGGTAGGGTACCAACCACATACACCCAGGCTGGTGGGTTTGAACCCAGCCAGGGCCAGCTAAATAACAATGACAACTGCAACCAAAAGTAGCTGGGTATTATGGCAGGCATCTGTAGTCCCAGCTACTTGGAGGCTAAGGCAAGAGAATTGCTTAAGCCTCAGTTTGAGGTTGCTCTGAGCTGTTGGATGCCGCAGTACTCTACTGAGGATGACATAGACTCTGTCAAAAAAAAAAAAAAAAAGCCTGGTAGGTTCTAAATGATAATTTATTTTTGAGACAGAGCCTCAAGCTGTCCCCCTGGGTAGAGTGCCATGGCTTCTCTGCTCACAGCAACCTCCAACTCCTGGGCTCAAGTGAGTCTCCTGCTTTAGCCTCCCAAGTAGCTGGGACCACAGGCACCTGCCACAACACCTGGCTATTTTTTGGTTGCAGCCATCATTGTTGTTTGGTGGGCCTGGGCTGGATTCGAACCTGCCACCTTAGTTGTATGTGGCTGGTGCCTTAGCTGCTTGAGCCACAGGTGCCGAGCCATGATATTTTTATCTTCATGGTAAGAGCAATAAACCACTGGTGGGATATAAAGTTTTGGGGGAGGGTCGGTTTGTTTGAGACAGGGTCTTGATTTATCACCTAGGCTAGAAGGCTTAGAATGCAATTCGCTGCAACCTCAGACTCCAGAGCTCAATCCTCCTGCCTCAGCCTCCCAAGTAACTGGGACTATAGACATGTACCCCCACCCCCAACCCTGTGCCCAGCTAATTTTCCTATTTTTTTGTAGAGATGGGGGTGGGGGCTCTCCCTGTTCAGGCAGTCTGGAGCTCCTAAAGCGATATTCCTTCCTGCATCCACCTCCCAAGGTGCTGGGAATGCAGGTATAGTGAGCCAATGCACCTAGCTAGGAAGTAACATTTTAATACAATTTATTTGGAAATGGTCATGAATGAAAGAACAGGAAAAAAATCTTTTGGGTGAGAGAAATAATGGATGTAAGTGGCTTAAGGGCATTTTCCTCTAAGGCAGGGTCTAATTTTTTTTACTTTTGTTTTTATCTATATTTTGTCTGTTCTCATACTACTTTCAAATTGCTTTCTGTCATTTATTATCATTGCTTCCATCTCTTCTGCATGAAACCAGGTATTAGGATAATATCTAGAGCATTCAGCAGCAACTATCTTGATGCCTTAAAGTTGCCTTAAGGCAGGTAGTATAAGTAGTGGTCTTGACACCAGAGAAATGACTGACCATCTCCTCTCCCCAGTGGAACTCCATGGAGAAGGCCAGAGAAGAGTATGCGAATTACAATATTGACCACACAGCAACAGAAACTTGCTTGGTAGAGGACCAGCAAGCTGCAAGTCAACAGAATATACTTGATATGCCAGCAAAAAGGACAAAAC
>CAUYQV010059815.1:0-22800 GCA_963574575.1 Galagoides demidoff
TTTTTTTTTTGAGACGGAGCCTCAAGCTATCCCCCTGGGTAGAGTGCCATGGCATCACAGCTCATAGCAACCTCCAACTCCTGGGCTCAAGAGAGTCTCCTGCCTCAGCCTCCCAAGTAGCTGGGACCACAGGCGCCCGCCACAATGCCTGGCCATTTTTTGGTTGCAGCCATCGTTGTTGTTTGGCGGGGCCGGGCTGGGGATTTGAACCCACCGCCTTGGGTGTATGTGGCTGGCACCTTAGCTGCTTGAGCCACAGGCCCCCAGCCAGGGTTCACATATTTTTATATTTATCTTCCTTCTGTGGTTCCATGCTATTGGGCTTAGTAGTTACTTGATTTCCCTTAGTAATGCCTCTGGTCTTTTAAGATTTAGATGCAGTATTACAAGGTCATCTTAGGTTTGTCCATCTCTGTAAGGTTGGTTTCATCTAAGTCTTTTCCCAAAGGTATGGGAAAGGTTCTGTGTTATTTTCTTGAGTGCCATTTACGTTTAAAATGGAGTTTATGCTTGCACTGCTTATGATGAAATGAGAAGTCAGAAGGTTACTGATTGAGGTTGTGGTTGTTTTTTTTTAGTGAGACACTGGAGAAATTAACTCCCAGGCTGCTTTTTATACCTATAAAATTAGATGAAATTGATAATTAGATGTAATGAAATTACATAAATTTCATGTAATTTATGGCTTACGGCAAGTTTTTTATTTTATTTTTTTTTAGAGACAAGAGTCTCACTTTATCTCCTTCACAGGGAGGTTGCTGTGAGTTGGCGTCACAACTCACAGCAAGCTCCAATCATGGGCTTAGGTGATTCTCTTGCCTCAGCTTCCTGAGTAGTTGGGACTACAGGTGCCCACCACAACGCCTAGCTATTTTTCTGTTGCAGGTTGGTTGGGGCTGGGTTCGAACCCACCACCCTTGGCATATGGGGCGGGTGCCCTACTCACTGAGCCACAGGTGCTGACCTTCCCCCCCCCCGGGCATAGGGGAAGTTTTTAAATGGATGTTGAATTCTAGTCCTAGTCCTTTGCATTTAAGAGTAGGCAGAAAAGACCTTCTGATGACAACATCTCCATTTTTTAAAAATCTTGTCAGTAAAGACTGGTCATCTGCTTAGACTGGTGATCAGCACTCTTACAACATTCTGCTTGTGCTGCTGCCCTTTTGCCCTCTTTTAAACCCAAATTCATTCAGTTTGTGATAGTCTGACATCTGGATAATTTGTCTCTTTTTCTGGGATACAGTGCTTCATTGTTTTGACTGTTGCACTTCCTTTCAGAGTCTGCTTTAGATGTAGCAGATAAGGAATTAAAGTCAGGTAAAGTCATAGAGAAATACATCTTTGTGTTAGAGAAGAATTGTTGCTTTTACAAAATGTTGAGGAATCTTCTTACTGTCTTACATGGTTTTTTTTTTTTTTTTTGAGACAGAGTCTCAAGCTGTCCCCCTGGGTAGAGTGCTGTGGCATAGCTCACAGCAACCTCCAACTTCTGGGCTCAAGCTAGTCTCCTGCCTCCGCCTCCCAAGTTGCTGGGATCACAGGCGTCTGCCAGAGCGCCTGGCTATTTTTTTGGTTGCAGCTGTCATTGTTGTTTGGTGGGCTCGGGCTGGATTCAAACTTGCCACCTTAGGTGCATGTGGCTGGTGCTTTAGCCACTTGAGCCACAGGCGCCGAGCCTTTCTTAAATGTTGATAAAGATGTAGTAGGGATTTTCAGCTACCACAGCAGCTTGACTAAAAATAAATTGCAGTGACTTAAATTTTCAAATATTTTTTCAACTAGGTAAAACAAAGTAGGGATCATTGTACTGAACACTCAGATTCAGTGTATACAGGGAGTACAGTCTGGGAAATTATTAAGGCATAATCTTTTGGGAATAGTTATGAGTTAACAGAAAGTTGCTGGGAACTGAAAGTTGAATGAAACATTTTGTTTACATCTTACTGTTTAGTTTTAGCGTTGAGTAATCAATCAGAATTCATTTTCCCTTACTATTTATTTTTATTTGTTTTTTATTTATTTTTTTAGAGACAGTCTCACTATATTGCCCTTGATAGAGTGCCGTGGCGTTACACAGCTCACAGCAACTGCCAACTTCTGGGCTTAAGCGATTCTCTTGCCTCAGCCTCCCAAGCAGCTGGGACCACAGGTGCCCCCCACAACGCCCAGCTGCTTTTTGTTGCAGTTTGGCCAGGGATGGGTTTGAACCCACCACCCTTGGTATATGGGGCTGGCGCCCTACCCACTGAGCCACAGGTGCCGCCTTCCTTTACTATTTCTAAAATGTTTGCTATTACTTTCAGTATGTTCCTTATTCTTGGTCCTGAACCTGTCAGTAGGAAAGCATCCCTGAAATGACATGGTAAAAAATGCAAGTGAGCGTGGTGTGACTTATGCTCAAGATTTAGACATCTGTGAAAATGACTTGATGCTTTTGCTTAGAATTCTTCAGTATTCACTTGGTAGAGATCACTAGAGCTGAGTGGTTAAAGGGTCCCAAGCTGTGGAGTAAGATTCTACCATATATTCTGTGGCCTTGATAGTTACTCAAGGCTCAGTATCTTAATTTTCCTTGCAGTAAGGGGACAGTAGTACCTGTCTCAGGGTAGACACATACTATTAATATGTCATTCTGGTTGATAATTTAGCTGTTCTCAGTATTAAATAAACTAAATTAGATTAAATATAGCATGCTATTTTAGATAGTTTGTCTAAAGATAAGTAGTAGCCTCTTACTATCTGTCTCTTTACATTTTTTCTTTTAAAGAACAAGATGGAAACTCTGACCAGCAGTTCTCAACCTGTAGGTCATGACCCACAGGAACTGTATTAAAAGGTGGTGGCATTAGGAAGGTTGAAAACCATTGCTCTAGACTGTATGATGAATAAACACTGAATTTAGACCCTTTTGTTTAAATGTCATGTATATGTTTCTACCCTGACTGAAATAATTTTAGTTTAATAGATTACTGGTGGTCTAAGATATTCAGTGATACTCATTTAGGTTAACTTGTAAAATGGTTTTCTTTAGAAGGGAATACAGTATGGTTCTAATGATCATCACATATCTTTTTTCTTTTTATTTCTGACAGAAAGCGTGGATACCCATCAGCGAAGTTTTGATATTGGAATTCAGATTGGCTATCAGCGACGCAATAAGGATGTGTTGGCTTGGGTTAAAAAACGCAGAAGAACTATTCGTAGAGAAGATTTGATCAGCTTCCTGTGTGGAAAAGTTCCTCCACCACGAAACTCTAGAGCTCCCCCAAGACTGACTGTAGTGTCCCCTAACAGAGCTACTTCAACGGAAACTAGCTCATCTGTAGAGACTGATTTGCAACCCTTCCGGGAAGCCATAGCTCTGCATGGTAAAGCCGTTTAAACATATTTCTTTGGAAAAATGGTTAGGAGTGTGCCTGTGGATCTTTTTTCATGTTTAGGTTTAGGTCCAGATATATTGTCTGTTTTTTGTCTATTATAGTAAACTCTTACTCTAGAACTGTTAAATAGAATGTAAGCTAAGGACGTATATGGGCAATTTTTGACTGTCAGCTAGCCCATGCTCAAAATGTTTTTAGAAAGTTAGTTTGAGCTTACTGGTGTTACAGTGACAGAATTTTTACATAAAATTGATTAGAATTTATTGCTTTACACTGTTTTGCTGTACATGTTTTCTTTTAAATCAAAGAGGAATTTCTTGTGTCTAAAAAATTCTGTTAAATTTCGAAATGGAGTCTGGTCCATGACAACAAGTAAGGCAGGTAATTGTTGGGTGGGTTCTCAAGGGAACTGGCAACTCCCTTTGACATGTATCTCAATCTAATGTACTGTAGAGGGTGAAAAGTTGACAGCCCAAGTGGGAAGAGACAGATAAAAAAAATCGAATTTCCTCTTGCCTGCTGTCTTATTCCTCAGGTCCTTTGGTAGTTCAGGATCATCAGAGAAGAAGCCAGTGGACAGGCCCATCACCCATTTCCCTGGGCCAGTTCTGTTACAAAAAGGCATTTTTGGCTCAGGGGTTTTAGTATTACTGGAGAGGCCTGGGGAATGTAGTTAGTTAAGTCTGTTGCATGTTGCTGTGTAATACAGACTTCTAAGTGGAGCATACCTTTTGTGTGACAACATTTAATACTGCTATTTTTAAAAAACCTAACAAAGTACTTGATAGAAATGCAGATGGCTAGGCAGGTAGGAGTCACTTAGTATGTTAGGTCATGAGTTTTGTTAAAAGCTAACATTTCTGGCCCAGTGTAGATGGTCTAAAATAAAATAGTAACCTGGTTATAAGAAATAGTGGGATGGATACGCAACACACATATGTACATGTATATATGAAGTGCTTCTATGTTACTGAAACTTTAATGCCTATCTTGTTCTCCTTGGCAAACCTTGATTCTTCCCTAAAACCCCAATTAGAACACAGAGTTGGGAAGTGTTTTTTGTTTTTCAGCCTTCGATTTTGAGTTTGTTTACGGCAAGAGTAAAACAAAAAAATAAATTGCAAGAAAAGTCCATGTTGTATGGATGCAGTATTAAGACTGCATGTTACTTCTAATAGTGGAATAGTTAATGCTACCAGAACTTTTGAAACTCAGGCAAAACTGAGCTTGATGTGTTTCTATTGAATTAAATGAGTTTGACATCTTTCGACCTTAAGTTTGGAATCAGTTATTAGAGGTGTACCTAGTTTGTCGGATTAGTTTTTGTGCGCAATAGTATTTTATGTAGTTTTCTTTGCTGTCGAGTGGATTTGTGATTCCATACTTCTCTTAATGGATCTTATTTTGGTATTACACTATTCTTTTTTTTTAATGCTACTGTTCTTTAGAAGATAATTTGAAGAAATGTAAAAGCCACGCTTGTTATCTTAATGTAATAGTAGTGTACATAATAGTAAAAAGGGCACGTCAGCACCTTTCCTTGAAAAGCTGTCATCCAACTCCCATCATTTTCTCACATCTCTTCCAGTTGTGATTTATTATTTTTCTAAAGTTATGGGAGTTTTAGTGATGATACAGGAAGGGACTATTATAAATTTTGACTTACGTTTAATTTGTGAGGGATTTAAAAGGCCTAAATATAAAACTTAACATGTAGAAAAATAATCTTTTAAATAAGTTTATAATGTATAATATATACACACACACGATATATGTTGGAGACTTATTTTTATGGCTCATGACTTGAAGTCATGTTGGAAACTGTTGTGGTGAAGTAGTAATAAGGCCCTCTTGAAAGAACTACAAAAGCTTAAATTATACTGAATTTTGTGCTAGTATATTGAGGACATATTTAGTCTAATTTGATGGAAGTAATTTGAATGAAGGGCATTGTTAAGTAAATAGTAATGTACATTGATGACTTTAACTGAATGTCCATCTAATTTGTTGAATAGTCTATAAACTGAAGTGAAAACTATTAGAGTGGCTTGGCGTCCTTTGCTCAGTGGTTAGGGCACCTGTCACATATACCAGGGCTGGCGGATTGAACTCAGCCCTGGTCTACTAAACAACAATGACAACTACAACAACAACAACAACAAAAGATAGCTGGTTGTTGTGGTGGGTGTCTGTAGTCCCAGCTACTTGGGAGGCTGAGGCAAGAGAATCACTTAAGTCCAAGAATTTGTGGTTGCTGTGAGCTATAACGCCAAGGCACTCTACTGAGGGCAACATAGTTAGATTGTCTCAGGAAAAAAAAAACTATTACAGTAATCTTTTAAAATGAATTTGGAAACATGTTAGGGTAAATACAGAGCCAGAATTCACCTTTGCATATAATTGCTTAGCCAAATTATGAAATATAAGAGAGGTCAAATTGAAATTTTTGGCGCTCTATATTGGAGGGAGAAGTTTTCAGAGTTTTTAAGTAGATGTGGGGAAATAACTGGTATATTGAGGCAAATTTGAGTTTTTAGTTAATGCAAACTCACATTCGTCTTTTTAAGAGAGGACAGTGTTCCCCTATAGTTTTTCTTTGTCAGCTCCTAAACACATGCCTGCCACTTCCTCCACCCAGCACACTCACAGATAACCTAAAATATACTCTTTATTTGAAGAAAAATAGCAGAGACTCGTAGAGGATTTCATGTAGGCGGGGTGTGGCAGTGCATAAGATCGGTATTTTCAACAACCTTGGACCCTGGTTTGGCAAGATTCTATAAACAGTTTTAATCAAAACTGCTTTAATTAATTGTTAGCAGGGCTTAAAAGAAGTGCTTTGACACTTGTCTGCAACATGCTGCTTGTTTTCTGTGTAGTATGGGATCTAGTCTATTAGATAGTTAGATAAATACTATTAGATTGCTTATGTATTCCCAGAGAGATACATAAGCATGTACTAAGTTGATTTTCATCTTTGCCTTGTTATTTCATGTCTCAGAGTAAGAACACTATTGTAAATTTTCTGAGAGCTGAATTAATAACTGGCAGCTTGTTTTTTATGTAAATAGATTACTTCAGATAGACCAACAATGATCCGGACCACTTTGTGGTTCGTCCCCTCCCATTCTAATGAGGCTTCTTTTCATCCCTCCTCTTCTACCTTCTTTTTTTCTTGGCTTCTATTCTGTGGCCATTTCAGTCTCCTTGACCTTGCTTCAACTGCCCTAGGTTACTTACCTTTGGGCCCTCACACTGTCTTTGGCAGGCCCTACAGGGTCATCTCATTCTTCACTTCCAATTCTGTACTACTTGTTTAGACCACCTCTCTTGACTGCCAGACACACACACCTGTCTCACTGACTTCTGGGGCACATCTCCCATGGTGTCCTGTGGGCATCTGTTGCAGGTGAAGATTCTGATTGGACTCATCATTCTACCCCAATAGCAACAAATAATGGTTTCTTCCTCATTTAGCCATTCTGCTGATTCTGCTGTGACAGATTCTTTCTCCTCTCTGGAAGTGCATAAAGTGAATACAGAGTTCTTCCTTTTTCTGTTGAGGCTAACATGTATTTGAATAATTTCTTTTAATGCTAAGATGTGGCACGTGTAAAATACTCAAGAGGGGAAAAAAGTGTCATTTCACAGTGCATTCTTGCCATGGGTTCAGGGCAGGCCATCTGGAGGAAGTAAGCCTGGGCTCTTGGGCAAGTCTCTTGTCAGTTCTTGCTTCCTAGTTTCAAGTTATCGAAGGTGCTAGTCTGTCTGTCTTCAGACCATTGGACTCACTGATTTCTTGATCTTCTTTCTTCACTGTTTTTTCTCTGTGGCCTACACTGTGAGGTCTGAATTCAGGATGGCATTGCAAGGAAGGCCTTTGTGATCTGGTCTCAACTACAGGTCATATGTTATAGTCATGCTGTCTAATCCCTTGAATACCTCAATGTTCTTTGACTGCTCCCCCTCCCCTGCTACCTGTTGTTCATCCTTTAAGATTGATATAGACCTCACTTCTGTGATACAGCTTTCCTTCAAGTCTCTGGTTCACTATGTATCTATTTCCCCACTTGATTTGTCTCCATGTTGTCTCAGTTTTCTGAGTTATATTATAGCCCTTGGGACAGTCTAGCAATGAACCTGTTATACGTGTGTTCTCAGTTTTCCATGGGGATTAATACATGGGTGTGTTACGTGAATGAATGCAACATGGTGGAACCCAAAACTTCCAGAAAAAATTGATTACTGTCCTGGGTGACAATAATTACGGAATGTAAGCTGTATACCTAGTATGGTGCTACAAAGTAATCTCATTAGAACCAATGGGCCTTATGGTGATAATGGCATAAGAGCCACTCTTTCAGTGTTTACTTTGTATTAGCACCATGCTAGGAGGTTCTCATTTAATCTTCACACTTACACACTAGGTTATTAGCCACTTTGTGATGAAGAAAGGTTTGTTTGGCTAAGAAGGAAAGGTTAATAAGTGGTAGAGTAGATATTTCAGCTCTGTCTGGCTCCAGAATGCATTTTAAATCACTGTTTCGGCTTGGCGCCTGTGGCTCAGTCGGCTAGGGCGCCAGCCACATATACCTAAGGTGGCGGGTTCGAATCCCCAGCCTGGTCCCACCAAACAACGATGGCTGCAACCAAAAAATGGCCGGGCGTTGTGGTGGGCGCCTCTGGTCCTAGCTACTTGGGAGGCTAAGACAGGAGACACGCTTGAGCCCGGGAGTTGGAGGTTGCTATGAGCTGTGATGCCATGGCACTCTACCCAGGGGCTCCGTCTCAAAAAAAAAAAAAAATCACTGTCTCTATATTTGTTGATTTAGGTTTTCTCTCCACTACCACCTCTCCCCAACCCCCTCTTGGTAGGGCTTAGGGATTTGTGTGAGAAAGATATTCAGGCTTTTCTTTGTGAAGTTCATCAGAAGGTACATGAATTTTGGCCAGGTGCAGTGGCTCACACCTGTAATCCCAGCACTTTTGGAGGTGAGGCTGGAGAAATGCTTTAGCTCGGGAGTTCAAGACGAGCCTGAACAAGAGCAAGACACCTGTCTCTACTAAAAATAGAAAAAACTAGCCAGGTGTTATGGCTGGCACTTGTGGTCCCAGCTGCTCGGAGGGTGAGGAAGGCTGAGGCAGGAGGATCACTTGAGCCCAGGAGTTTAAGGTTGCTCTGAGGTAGGTAGACACTATGACACTTGAGCAGGGGCGACAGAGTGAGACTCTTGTCTCATCAAAAGAAAAAATACAAATTTTGTATCTCTCTCTGGGGTGTTTCCCTCCACCCCCTGCTCCAGAGGTGAATCTGGATAGACTTTGAAGATCAGTGGTTAGTGATATGCTGTATCCCTAGTTCACTGTGGTAGGGAGAGTATATAAGGCGGCTGTTTTCCATTTATAACCCTGGGCAACATACTTGACTTTTCAAGTCAGTCTCCTTTGTGAAAGGAGATGTATTTTAGTTTTAAGGCAAAATTAAATGGCAACCTAAGCAAAGCAGATTACCCATGCTAACAAGACCCTGTGCAAGTATTTTTTGCCTTGAGAAAAGGATTGTGGATTGGTTTTAGGTCCCATGAGTGCCCTCTTTGCTGTTGGGTGGTGTTACTTACAAAAACAGACCTGGAGCCCAGGACAGTGGGCTACTGCATTTGCTAGTTATAAGTGCTGAAGTCAGGCTTATCTCACCTTTAATAGGAGAATTTCAGGAAACAGCCAAAAAACCAAATAAGTAAAGCATTTTTATTTTTAACTAAAATACTTTTTGAATTAAAGACAGCTTCTTATGTTGAAGGCTGAGGCTTTTTTGGTTTAAAACTTTTCTTTGTGGATCTGGTGTTATGAATTGTTTTCTGCAGTTAAAATCTTGTAGAAGGTGTGGTTGTTTAAAAATAAAATGTGCATTGTGGTGCTGTATCCTAGGCCCTGCATTTACTAAGCATGCTATTGGAGAGGCTAGCTATAGGGTCAGGTGACAAAAAAAATGAATAAACTAACCTCAAGAAGTTTCTGGCCCAATAGAGTTAGTTACATTAGAAAGTTTCAGTCAGATTGAGGCAGGTTCGGTGACTTTGTCTTGGGAGTTACAGGCTCCATTTCTGGCTTCTCCAGTTTTTGCCTAACATTGTCTTTCTGTGGACTACATGGAAATCCTTATTCCCTTAAATCATTAGGTTGCTTAACAGTTGTTGGATCCGGAGGAAATGGATGCAGGTCCCTATTAGAAAAGTATAATTATTTGAAATCAGATTCACGGGTATGAGGTTGGATTGGAATTTGTACCCTCCCAACCCCCCAAAATGTAAGGCAGATTTCCTAATTTGTCACACTCAAAGCAAAAAATTCTGTTTTTTTCTGTAGAAAAGGAAAGCTGGCTTTAGGTAGTAGGATTTTCTTGTCTGAGCACAGGTTTTTGTAGCTTTTTTTTTTTTTTTTTTTTGTAAAAACATTCCTTGGTCCTCTCTGTGCCAAAGTAATACAGAAGGGAAGTTAATAAATTTTGTGAGAACATATCTTTCCTAATAAAATATCTTATAGATAGATGATAACATTTAAGAAGAAATTTAATATTAGTGCTGGGTTTTGTCTCTGTCCCTTTCCTATCATTCTTCCATCTCTTCCATCAAGATAGCTTTAGAAATAGGTCTGACATCTGATACAAGTGTTTAAGTATTTTTAAAGTGACAGTATAATATGAAAGAAACTCTTGCAATTTTCTGTTGCAGAGGTTTAATTAGATCTGATTGGTGGGGAATTTGTATTCATCCATCTTTGAGAATCCTTTTTCTCCTGAAAAAAGTCACACCTAGCAGCGTGTGGAACACAGTACATTCTTAATGGTTGTTGAATGTTGCAGTCTGGATCTTCTTGAAATAACAGAACTGTTCATAACTATTTAACAGTAAAATGTCTAAAAAACTTACATGAAAATTAATATGTAAGAGATTAATGCACCAAAACAGTCTTTTAATTGCTTAATTAAAGAGGATTCTTTGAAATTTTATCTGTGAAGGTTGGAATTTCTAAACTATGCCCTTTGTTCAGACCAACCTCTGAAAACAAGAACAATTAAGGCAATTAAGATAGCGTTAAAATTTTTGATGAAAAATGGACATTTCCTGCATATTAAGATTAGACATTTGCTGTTAAAGTGTCTGGAGGTCAGACTTAAAGCTTCCAACATCGGTAATGCAAAATTGTCTTGAACCTGCAATAAAATTTTGTTGGATTTTTTTTTTTTTTCATTGATGCAATGCCTCAGAATCAGTTTATTCATCCTGGTAAGAAGTTTAATATTTGAGTTTAATTTTCTTCCTAATTTTCTGATTTATAAATACTAATTTCTTGGAAAATGAGATTTCCATAAATTACAATTTCAGTATCTTGTTATCCTATATAGAGATAACTGCAGTTAAATGTTTGGTGCATTTTCTTTTAGTATTTTTTCAATGTATAAATATGAAAATTATTTCATAGTTGAGATCATACTGCATATATGGTACTGTATCTTGCTTTTTTCATTTTAACGTCGTGAGCATTTTCCCCATGGCATTAAAAACTGTCTTTGAAAAATGAAAAGCATTTTGGGCTGTCAGCATAATTGAACTGTTTTCTTGGTATGACACATGTATCTTTGTAATTGGTTTGATTTAGTATGCTTCAATAAAAATTCAGTATTATAATTTACAGATTGGGGTGGGGAGTGGTTATCTACTTCAAATTACCAAAACCTTCCTGGTAGGTTTCCTTTTTAAATATTTGAATTCCCCTGATTTATCTAAAACACTATATCGACACTACAAGTGCTTGCTTGGCCTGGCACATCATCACACAACATTGTGCAAAGGGAGTGCTGTGCATCTGAATAATGCAATTCATTTTCAGTGCAAGAATGGCAGATTCTTAGGGCTCCCAGCTGGGATGTTACCCACTTTCCTTCAAGTTGTGGGATTTCAATCCCCCTTTTTTCAAGGCGGTAAACACAGTGGAGCAGATCTACAAAGGGCCCTAAACAAGCTGGTGGATCAACAGTGTGCCCTGTCACTTCCAGGGCCAGTTCTCTTCTTCCACGGGGGTGTGGGGGCTGGGAATTAAATAGAAAATGTAGGCAAGCCCCAGGCCTCTGGAGTCAGTGAGATGGACCGGGTCTGCATTTGCTCTTTTCTCTGCTGGTGTGTGACCTAACTATGTGCCTGGAAACTGGGATTACATGTTATTAATGCTGCAAACAGGATTTTCTCATTATCCTAAGCATGAACGTGGTGTGACATTAATAGCTATGTGCTACTTTTAATAATTTGCCATGTAACTTGGATTCCTATTATCTGGACTGTAAATTTGTTTTAGCTCCAGTGTGAGTTTTCAAAGTATGATTAAATCATCCTAAATTTTTTTTTCGTACTCCTGCACTAATTATTTAAAATGGATGCAGAAACTTTAAAACTGATACATTTATCTTGTATTGAGCACTTAAGACTTGTCTAATCATGCTATTTGTTCTGCTTTTGTCAATTGATAACTCCCATAGCCCTTTTGAAAAACGTCTGTTTTGGGTAGAAATTAAGTTGTATGCCCTCAGGCCATACAATTTAGTTTTTTAGTTCTGAAGCATGTTTAGATTTCTCTGTACTTGTATAGGCTTGATTATTCATGTGGCTTAGCTAAGGTTTCTTCCTAAAGCATCTAGTAGCTGTCATTGGTTTGAAAAATAAAATTTGGGCTGTTTAAAATGCATATTTTTTTTGGTTGTTAATCTTAAATTTTTTTTTTGGACACTTATGAAAAGCCTTTTTGGGGAAGATTAGGTAGGCAAACTTTGAAAAGATTTTCACTGCAGGGAGGTGTTAATACATTTGGGTGTAAGATAGCGTAGGCAAATTTTGAAAAGAATTTCTGTGAGAGTGAATGATAGGTAATGTTTGCACATTGTGATTTTACCTGAGCTGCCAAACTAAGTAAGACATAAACCCAATAGAAAAAGATGATTTTCCAGAAGATACTGAGAAATTTTCAAATAGATGTTTATATATATATATATTCTTTTTTCATGGAACATTAACAGGTGAGACAAGAAACATTATTTAAATGTCCAGTTCATTCCTGATACAGCATTTTATGAGCCTTCAGTATTCTGAGGTATTAAGCATACGGGTACAGGACTCCTACATGATAAGAAGGGTTTGTGGAATTCTTTTCCTTTGAAATGATAGAGGGAATCTTGAAGCAAATAAGTTGACCATTTTATTGCTGAATGACTGCTGTATTTATGTTTACCTTAGAACCTTTTCCATTATGAAATAGGTACGAGAAGGTTTTTGTTACTGTAACTTTTAGTAGTATAGTCAGTCCCTGGGTTATGAATGAGATAGGTTCTGTAGGTTTATTCTAAAGTTGAATTTGTATGTAAATTGGAACAGGTACATTTACCTGTTATCGCCTCCATTTGTAAGTGCAATTGGTAAACTAGATGTTTGTAACTCAGGGACTATGTGTTATGGACTAGGAGATTAGGAAAAAAGAGGACACAACTCTCCCCTCAAGAAGTTTACATACGGTTTTGGTGTGGAACTGGATGATTGGTTGATTGAGTGTTAAACTTGATGGTAATAATTTGAGTGGAGATAACCAACTGGGCATTGGAGAGGTGAATAAACAGCTGATCCTTGGATTTCATGTATTTCAAAATGAGGGGTAGGATTTTGAAGTATTTGAAGTATTTTTCCTTTCGGAATTGAATGAACATTGTGTGATGTGCCAGGTACTGTGCTAATTAATAAGTTCATTAGATACAGTTGAAAAGATACGGTCTATCGGAAAAGATGGTTAATTGTACTGTGTTATATATATGTATTTTTTCGAGACAGAGTCTCACTGTGTTGCCCTGTGTAGAGTGCTGTGGTGTCACAGCTCACAGCAACCTCAAGCTCTTGGGCTTAAGTGATTCTCTTACCTCAGCCTCCCAAGTAGCTGGGACTACAGGCGCCTGCCACAACACCTGGCTATTTTTTGGTTGGAGTTGTCATTGTTGTTTAGCAGGCCAGGGCTGGGTTCAAACCTGCCAGCTCTGGTGTATGTGGCTGGTGCCCTAGCCACTGAGTTACAGGCACTGTGTTATATAAAAATAGCCCAAGGTGTTTCTTCTCTTTTTCTTTTTTTCCAAATCTGTGGGGTTTGGGGATGTTAAATTTGAGATTTCCAGTAGTCAGATGGAAATCTAGATGGTTCCTGTGAGAAATGTTTGTTCCTGTGATGTCTGTGGGTAAGCTAAATTCAAGGATGTCACCCTACTGACAACAGCTTGTAGGGGAGAAGAGAACCCCATAAAGTCAGCTGAAGAAGGAGCTGGCAGGCTGGAGTTGAGGAATGAGTGGAGAGTTTGAATTTTAAACAGAAGAAGAGCCAGCCAGAAATTAAAAAGAAGTGGGAGAAGCCGGAGAGAAGGAGCCTCTAAGGGGAGGTGTGGTACAGGCCTGACTGATTTAAAGAGCTGCAAATTGTTGGTAGTGCATGATTGAATCCTGGGATGGGGGTAAAGAGGGCATGTATTGAGAGAAACTGTTCAAAAGGATGGGGCTTAAGAGGCAGGCCAGCCCTTGACCCTTACTAAAATACTCTAGACTCTATGAGGAAGCTGTGTAACAGTGAATAGGAACACAGATTATGCTTGGAGTGAAAGTGCCAGCTCTTATTTAGTACTTGTTGACCTGGGATGGATTATTTATATTTAGCCCTTTAAACTTGGATTTGACATAGGTGCGATAGGAAATAAGAAGTATGGAGTACCTGACACAGGAAGTACTCTGACATTAGCGTTTTCATTTTTTAAAATAGGTGCTAGCCTTTGAATGCTTGGAGGCTAAGAGGGGACACAATTAGATCTCTGATCACTGAAAGGAAAGGAGCATGCATCTTGTGCAAACAGACCAGCCAGAGGACTGGATTAGTGCACAAAGAAGAGTGGAATGGCACCTGGAGTAGACAGTTGAGCAGAAGGGAGGTGGACCAAAAAATATTGTGGTAGAGGGCATGGGCTTGAGAATGTTTAGAGTTGTTTGTGGAGTGAGAACCGTTGGAAAGGGGATTTAGTAGACTTGATGTGGTATGAATAGGAGGCAGAGAATCTTTTCAACTTACTCAAATTTAAG
Organism: Galagoides demidoff; assembly: GCA_963574575.1. Taxonomy (NCBI): domain Eukaryota; kingdom Metazoa; phylum Chordata; class Mammalia; order Primates; family Galagidae; genus Galagoides; species Galagoides demidoff. The sequence continues at coordinate 14,531 of CAUYQV010059815.1, forward strand.
CCATATATTTAGAGTTTAAAATTAGAAAGAATTGGCCCCTGTCAAATCAAATCAAATCTCTAAGCTTTAGCATCTTAAGATTTAAGTTCTATTCTTCGAAAACTAATTCATTGTATTAGATCGTGTTAAGTTTAGTCAAGGAATAAGAAAATCCCTAGCTAGAATAGCTGAAGGGAAGATTTCTAAGTTAGAAAATCCACTGTGGATTTTATTTTCTGGCCTGATTTCATGCCTTTCACAGGTTTATCTTGAAAATTTAGGATTGGAAGGTAAGTTTGACTCCTTGAAGCGTTTAAGAAATGGTCTTCAGCAATAAGTGCTGGATGTATATTCTGGATTCAATAACTCTTAACCTTGAAATGAAAGCAAAATGAAGCAGGATCTTTATAGCCTCTCCCCTTGTGAAGGATTTGAGATGATACAGGCTGTCCTAAGGGATATCTCTCTGCCAAATATAGTCCAGACCTTGGGGTGATTATTTGTCCAGGACAGACCTACTTTGTATCCCGTGTTCCACCATAATTTTTAACAGTGACCCCTTTTTGGACTTGATATATTATTTTGGATATAAATTATATGGTCACCTTATCTAGAAAGGGAAATGAGAATAAGCCTACCCAGGCCTGGAAGTAATTTCTTATTCCGTTGAATACCCCCCGCCCCCAAGTTTCTCTCTTTCTCTCATCAGAGGAATCTTTTGGAATGGTGAGTTAAAATAACCAAATGTCTTTTCTGTTTAAAGCCAAACATCTGTCCTCATCTGTAAGTTCTATACAATGCCTACCTAGTAGGTAGGAGAACTTCATGATAAAGTTGTACATCTAGCATGGTGTTTCACACATACATAGTAAGCTTTCAGTAGTTGGTAGTTACCAATAAAACATTTTATACGTCACAGTCAGATGATCCGTTTTTCCAGAATAAAACTTTTGATTGCTCGCAAGTGACCTCTTAAGAAGAAATAGGCAGACATCCTTTGACACTAAAAACAACATGGAAAGTAAAGTGGGTTGCTTTCAAAAGGGTTAAATAATCCAGCAACTCTAAAACCTTTTTTCTTCTTCCTAGGTCTTAGTGGTGCAATGGCTAGTATAAGCGTGCGTTCGAGTACCCCAGGCTCTCCTACACATGTAAGCAGTGGATCGAATGCTAGTCGAAGGAGAAATGGACTCCATGATGTCGATTTGAACACTTTCATATCAGAAGAAATGGCACTCCACTTGGACAATGGTGGAACTAGAAAGCGTACCTCAGCCCAGTGTGGCGATGTCATTACAGACTCACCAACCCATAAACGCAACAGAATGATCTAAACTGCAGACATTTTCACACCCACCATGCTGCTTGAAAGCCACTTGATCCTCAACATATACTATTATTGCAAAGGAAACATGAGGCCATCTTCCCTTGTTCACTGTTTAAGACAAGTGAATCCTAAAGTGGTTGCCATAAAAGGAAGTTCTAGGTATTTACAGTAGATGCCTCTTGTAACTATGGCTTTCTTAAAACTATAATCCTAGCAGAGGACATCAGATATCGTGTAGTCATTAGCAAGATCATCATAGGCAAACATATATCCGTTCCAAGGCTAAAAGTGACCTTAACTGTGTTTATTCTCAAAGGGAAAGGAAATATCAGATGTTTATTTGGTTATAGAATGCCCCCCCTCCTTTTTTTTGGTCCATTTCCTGCTGTGTAGAGTATTTTGCTTCACAGTATTGCCAGATTCCTAAAATAGTCTAAAAACATGATTTGGCTTCCATTTTTGCAGCAGTACTGTACCAGTGCACCTGGTTTTCTATATATTAACAGTGTGCAACTTTAATTATTGAACTGTGCCCTGTCTTTAGTTTTCAAAGCAGTTTCTAATTCTGGTGATTGTGTGATGTAAAGAGGTGCTATGATGGTCATGCAATTAATACTTAATATTGAAATCAATACACAGAACTTTATTGGATTCACTTTGTGTGTGTTAGTGCTCTAAAAGTAGCAATATTATTAAACTGCCCCCAAATTAACCCTGTAGGCTTGAAATATTCAGTTTTAAGAGAAGTACTACTTCCTATGCTGAGTACTTACAGTAAATGTAAACATGTAGACTGCATTCAAAGATGACCTAAAGTAAAGCGGTCATGAGCTATGAGAATGGGCTTCCTTTTTGGTTCAGTATTAGTGAGAAGGGAGATGGATGGTGGGGTAGGTATTCTAGTCTTTCATATCTTGTTTCACATTTTTCATGGGTGCTCTGCTTTGAGCAGTTTCCATGGAATGGGTGGAAGATGATAAAGCTCTCTTTTATCTACTAATAATGTGATCACAACTTAAATAGCAAAACCCAACTCTTCCTGTCCCTCTAGTCCCTCTCCTACCTCTCCTAAAAGGTGCAGTTTGGATTCTCATTCTGGAAAAGGTGGAATCGCATGGAGGTTCTCTAGATGTTAGATAGACCTAAATAAAAATTCTCAATAGGTTCCTCTTTTTGAGTAATATAAGACCTCTTGTAGCTACAATGTTTCAGAGCATGTTTCATCTTCATTTTTAATATCTTGACCTGAATGATAGTATTTTTTAGATGAAGAACTGATGTCAGCCTGCCAGATACTGTAATTTATTCTATCGTATTATTATATTATATATCAAGTAGGACAGTGAAAAATGTTTCCTTGCAAACTTTTAGTCCAGTATCAGTTACTTCCTATTTTTATCCTTAAAAGACCATTGCAAATCAGTGTAAGGGTTTTTCCAGTAATTACTCACAGCACTTTGTTAAAGTTTGCAATTTCTGCAGCCATTTAATAATATCTTTCTGTGAAGAAATTTTGCTAAGTTAACCATAATAATTTCATTGACTGGGTGGGATGTGAATGGAATGTTAGAAATGTTGTGTGAATTGAAGTTCTGTATTCATTATAGAGCTAGCCCTTATTTAAAAGAGTAGATTCCATACCAAAACTAGGAGTGAAAGTGAGGTATTTCTAAATTTTTGCAAAAGTGGATCTTTTTTTTGTTTGAATATAATAGCAGAAAGAATTATAGCAATCTGTCATTTTACCTGAAACGGACAAGCCTATGTATTATGAATACTTTCAAGCTTTCCTTTGGAATATACCAAGAAATACATTTGGACTTATCTTTGTTTTTTAATCGTTGTAAATGTAGATTCTGGAATTGGGGTTTGGTGGTGTGATCTGCTCACAAGTGGCCAGAACTCCTGTTCCTGAAGGATTTTGAGATTGAGGAACATATATTTAATCTCCCTTTAATGCCTTGGTTCTAGTTCCTCTTTCCAAGTTGAATAACAGTTTTTTTTGGTTGTTTTGTTTAAGTTGGTGCTCTGAAGCTTAATCTCAGTACCCTTTACTCTGAATTGTCAAATTTTGATAAAATATGTGCCATTTTCTTTGCTAAGAGAAAGCAGGTCTTAATGTCTGCCAGAACACAGTTTATATGCCTTATTGGCTCCATTAAACTTTTACAAAACTTCAGCATTTGTTACTTTTTTCCGTTGCATTTAATCTCAAAATGCACCCAATGCATTTGTCACCTTCTCTGTCCCATTGCTCTCTCCTATGCCCCCAGTGCAGAATAACCTCAAGGCCCACTAGTAGAAAGGAAAATGATTTTCTCTTAGGAAAGCTTAGTTCTGGCTTCTGGATTTTTAAAGTGTTTCTTTGTTCCAGTTTAGTTGCAAAACAAATCATGGAAGATTGCATACTTGTGTGGTACTCTTTAAAAATGAGATTGACTTTTTCAGTCTCTTGAGAACAGTGTAGGCTGAATTGAACAACTGAACAGTTTAGTCTGGGAGAATAGATGACCTCTTCATTCTAAGCTAGATTTCTCTGATTCTTGTGGACATTGTAGCTCATTAGTTCTGCTCCTGTTGCCCAAACTTGGCACGAGTAGGTTGAGTTTATCCTCAACATTGCAGCATTCTGAGCATGACTAAAGGCACTTAATTACAATGTTCAAAATTTTATAGAACAAAATTAATGGAAAGCATTAGGTTGAATCTAAAGACCTGCAGTCCAAATCTTCAATGTGGCTTATCCTACTGGTGTAGTGATAAACAACACCTTAAATCATAAAATGAATAAATCATTAAAAAACTAAACAAACCCCACGGGGCTTGTCTGCAGTTTTGTTTTGGTCATCATATCTGAATAACTTTTTGATGAAATCAAATGAAGTTTAAGCTTTTGAAAAAGAATTAGTGTTTTAAATTTTTTTCTTAAGGGCTTACTGGAACTCAACAAATTTGAGTAATTGTGGGTTTGGGCCTGAATGTTTCCCTACAACAATGAAAGCTGGCCAAGCTCTTGACTCGGAGTAACTGGGTTAGTCAACCTCAGAGGGTAAGGAAGGGAGGTGCAAGATGCCAAAACATTCAAAGCGAGGCCTTTAGTTGGGGAAATGGGCAGCACAATTAATTTTAGAAAAGAATGAACAGAATCATTAAATTTTTGGCATGGCTACTACCTGTAATAGTGGCTATGTTAGCAGATTTTCCTCATTGCGTTTCATAAAGTTTGTTAGAACCTGGCACTGTTTAGATTAATTATGGAGGTCTTTAGTTTACTGAGGTTGGGGATCTTCAGAGAGATTTTGGATTCTTGGATTGAAGTGACTTGAAAGGTTCTACCATAGGAAATATTTATTGTAAAGTTGAAGGGAGGTTAAGGTTCATGTGTTTAGTTTAAAGGAGGTTGTTCTGGTCAGATTTTTATAGTACCCTGTCACAGCTTTGATAGTTCAGATGACCTTATCCCCATAAGGCCAGCTTCTAGAGTCTCTTTGGAATGTTTGAGGTGATGTTTTAATGGGTTGTATATAATATTTGAGAGGAGCAGGCCTGAGCACCCACACTGACTGTCACACTGGTGCATTTGACATTGTGAGATCCAGGGTTTACCTCCTACCATGGGACCTGCACTCCTTTTGTGAAGTTCACTAGATAACAGCATGTAGCCTGGCAAAGCTAAGTCTTAACTGATGCTATTCGAAGTTTCTGATGGTCCCTTGTTTTAACTATATTGATTTAAGAGTTTTAAAAACATTCAGAACAGCAAAAATTCAGTCACATGGTGGCTTACAGTGTATGCAGAACTTTCTCCACTAGGATATATATGGTGAAATTTTATGGGTGACTAGTATTTTCCTGTATGTATGGGCCTTTGTGCAGGTCCCAGTTTTCCATAATAAGTAGTAGTATAGAAGTGAATATTCTGATTTTACATTTTTATAGGCTAAATTTCTGTAGTTGAAATTGCTAGGTCAAAGGCATTCATATTTAAAATACTGGTAGGTCCTGCCAAAGTGCCTTTGGTGAGGTACTGGTGTTAACTTCCATCAACGTCCTAAGAGACCATGTGCCCAGCATCTTAGCCAGTGTTGAGTATCTGTACTTCTTGCAGGCAGAAATGAATGTACAATTTTAATTTGCTTTTTGTCTTTTTGTGAAGGAAGATTTTTCATTTGATATCATGTGTATTTGAATGCAGACTTCCCTACTAGGTGTGGGAATGTGGGTAAGTTTTACCTCTCTAGGCTTGATTTCTAGAAAATAATTATAATGGAAAAAGAAGAGGGAACTAAAATGACTTGATGGGCAGCGCAGAGAATAGGGCACTGGCCCCACATGCCGAGGGTGGCGGGTTCAAACCCGGCCCTGGCTAAACTGCAACAAAAAATAGTTGGGCATTGTGGGCGCCTATAGTCCCAGCTACTTGGGAGGTTGAGGCAAGAGAATCGCCTAAGCCCAAGAGTTGGAGGTTGCTGTGAGCTGTGATGTTATAGCACTCTACTGAGGATGACAAAGTGAAACTCTATCTCTTAAAAAAAAAAATAAAAATAAATGACTACAATTCTTTGAAAGTTGGATATATTTACATCTTTTTTTTTTTTTTTTTTTGCTGTTTTAGGCCAGGGCTGGGTTGGAACCCACCACCTCTGGCATTTGGGGCCAGTGCCCTACTCCTTTGAGCCACAGGTACTGCCCCAACTTGAATTTTTTTTTTTTTTTTTGCAGATTTTGGCCAGGGCCGGGTTTGAAGCCACCACCTCTGGCATATGGGGCCAGCACTATTTACATCTTTTTTCTTTCTTTCTTTTTTTTTTTGAGATGGATCCTCAAACTATCCCCCTGGGTAGAGTGCTATGGCATCACAGCTCACAGCAACCTCCAACTCTTGGACTTAAGCGAGTCTCCTGCCTCAGCCTCCCAAGTAGCTGGGACCACAGGCGCTCACCACAACGCCCGGCCATTTTTTGGTTGCAGCCATCATTGGCCCAGGCTGGGGATACGAACCCGCCACCTTAGGTGTATGTGGCTGGCGCTTTATTTGAAATTTTCCTTCCAGTTAATGGAGTCCTTGAGAATTCTGGAATGTGGCTATTTTTTTTCAACATGCTATTCAAAAATTAGAACACATGCATTAAAAAATTAAATTTTTTTGAGTAACAGGGTCTTGCTCTGTGGACTCAGGCTGGAATGCAGTGATGTGATCATAGCTCAAGGCTTCTGCCTCTGCCTCCTGAGTAGCTGGGACTACAGGTGTGTTGCAAGCTCATTTAATCTTTTCTCTCCTCCACTCTTTTTTACTGCCCCTCCCCACCTCTCCAACCTCAAATTCTTGGACTCAAGTGATTTTCCTGCTTTAGCCTCTAGAGGGCCTAGGAAAAAGTGTGATGTAAGTCATTATGGGAGACTGGAACTTAGATGTTCCTGTCTTACATTGATTTCATAGTGTCCTGGGGCAATTTGCCAGAAATACCTAGGGAAGCTTGTATGTGCTGTGAAGTATACGTTAGTTTTTTAAGTCTTGGGCTTATTAATAGGTGAATGAGATCTTATTTTTCAAACTGAAGTTGGGTGTCTACCCAGGAGGTGTGGGGCAGGTTGGCAAGTACAGGCTGGCTAAATTCTCAGGGGGTACCAGGTGCTGATCGGTTTGCTTTGTGATTTGAAGGCATTTGAACTCCTGCTGCTTCAACTGCAGTTGCTAGTGAGGGTTGTGGCAATCTTTCGTTGGGTTTGATGGGCGTGTTTTCTTTGCTGTTGTAAATGTTCAGGGCTCTGATTATTTATGGAACTGCCTTTGAGAGTTTTAGGAGTCTTAGGTTTTATCCAGCTTGAGCAATGAGGAGGATTTAGGAGGCTGAGAATAGTTTTACAACCTGACTGAGGAAGAAAAGTTTGGGAATACTTGGCTGCCAGCCATTACCGGTTTCCCTGGGCTGCTTTTAACACTTGGGGACATAGTATTTGTATATGGATTTATAATCCACATGTCTTCCCTAAATCCATGCAGGTATGTGCCACTATAACTGAGCTCCGGGGAAAGATTTTCTGACTGTTGGTATTTCTTCCTTAGGGGTGGTGGTGCTTGGGTTGAGGTTTCTTGGGAAGAGGAGGGATCACTTTTCAACCTGACTGTTCTTTAGTGCAGGGGGAAGAGGTTGATCGCTTTTTCCCAGATTCTTCTTCCCAAGGTGAATCTCAAGATCACAGTTAATGGCTGTATTGATTTCAGAGTGTATTTAGAAATTTGTGACTACTAAAAAGTCCCTCATTTGCTGTTTGAGGACTCTCAGGTTAACATAAATGTATAGACGTGATTACAGTGGTTTACACGATTATATTTGGCATTGAAGGGTTGCCTCTTGCCCATCTCATTGTTTGTCAGATGTTTTGTACTGATCCATAGTAAGAAACTTTTTGTAATAGACAAAGCATAACCGAAACAAGTCTCTGAAAGTAGTCCTCACTTTCCTGGGTACCATGTCTTCCACTTTGTAGTTTGCTGCTGTTTCACTGAGCATTTTGGTATATGTGACCAACTGCCTTAATTCACAACCAGCTTAAAACCCTTGGCTCTGGGCATCAACACCTGGCACAAGGTAAGTATGAACATTTCATGAAGGAAGTGAGTGGATAAAAGGTAGCTTGAATAAGTTTTCTTTTTTTTTTTTTTCGAGACACTTTTATTATGTTGCCCTTGGTAGAGTGCTGTGGTGTCACAGCTCACCGCAACCTCAAACTCTTGGGCTTAAGCGAATTCTCTTGCCTCACCCTCCCAAGTAGCTGGCACTAAAGATGCCCATGACAATTCCTGGCTCTTTTTTTGTTGAAGTTGTTGGTTTTTTTTTTTTTTTTTTTTTTTTTTGCAGTTATTTTGCAGGGTTAAAAACAGCCTGCCTTGGTGTATTTTGCCGGCACCCTAACTATTGATCTTTGGGTACCAAGCCTTATAATATTTTTTTAATATTTT
>CAUYQV010059817.1:0-26244 GCA_963574575.1 Galagoides demidoff
TCAGCCATCAAAAACAATGGAGATTTTACAGCATTTGTACTAACCTGGATGGAGGTGGAACACATTATTCTTAGTGAAGCATCACAGGAATGGAGAAGAATCCTATGTATTCAACTTTGATATGAAGACAATTAATGACAATTTATGACATGGTGGGTGGGGCATGGGGGAAGGGGAGACCAGACAGACAAGGGAGGGAGTGGGTGTGAGCAAGGAAAAAAAAAGAAAGAAAAAAAATAGTGACTAATTCTCATATAAATTGTATTTAATTTTGACCAAAGTCATTACTAAAACATTAATCTTTAATTCAACATGTTAATGTTGTTTATCATATTGTATCCTCATTTATAAGTGAAATATGTTTGTAATTTCCCCTTTATAACAATATATTTTCTCCAATTTTATTATCAGGTGTACCGAAATTAAGTAGAATGATTTTGAAGTATTTCTTTTTCTATTGTCTAAAAGATTTGGCATGATCTGTTTTTTTGAAATTATCTTTTACTTTTATTTATAAATATTAGTTGTCTATTTCTTTGAGACTTTGGAAAAAACAAAATAATAAGAAGTTACCTGATCAAAGTATTCTATAGTAGACATACTTCTGTCTGATAATGTGAATGTTACTTTCTTTGCATTATTACTATTCTTTTTGTTGTTGTTATTGTTATTGTTGTTGTTTTGTTTGTTTTCTTTTGTTTTTGGCTGGGGTTGGGTTTGAACCCACCACCTCTGGCACATGGGACCAGCACCCTACCCTTTTGAGCCACAGGCACTGCCCCATTATTACTATTCTTATTGTTTAATATTTTGTTGCAGCAATCATCTGATTTCTTTTCTGAATGTATTTATATTCATTCATTCTTTATGAAGTTTTTTTCTCAGTCCTTATGTTAAATATTGTTATGGTCACTAAATTTAGCTTTTTTAATTCTGTGAAGGCAAAAGTGGAAACTTAATATACACATGTATAAGAAAAATAAATAAAAAATAATAATAATTTCTGATGCTTCAGTGTAAATTCATAACAAAATAGAATCTCATCAGCAGAGTAAGATTTACACAGTATATTGGAGTGTATTTACTATCATGATGGAAGGTAGAAAGACATAGTTATCAGTTGTGGTTACAGTTTCGGGCTCTAGCATCAGATAGATGTTGGTTCAAACATCTGTGTAGCTAAATTTTGACAAGCTACTCGTTCCTGTCTCCCTTTCTAATCTGCAAAACTTGAATAATAGTAGTCAATTCACAAAGATTAGAGCTGGGCGCCATGGCTCATGCCTGTAATCCTAGCACTGTAGGAGACTGACACAAGAAGATACATTGAGCTTGGGAATTTGAGACCAGCCTGAATGAGAGCAAAACCCTGTCTTACTAAAAATAGTGAAATAGGCTGGGCCTTGCGGTGGGCACCTATAGTCCCAGCTACTCGGGAGGCTGAGCCAGGAGGATCATTTGAACTCAGGATTTTGAGATTGTTGTGGGCCAGCGTGACACTACATCACTCTAGCCTGGAGCAACAGAGTGAGACTCTGTCTCAAACAAAAAAGAAATCATGAAGATTCAATTTGAGCTTCTATTTTACTTAAATGCCCATGGGATTCTGGGGTGAGAGATATTCTCCTGCCTTGCTATAAAATATCACTTCCATTAAAACATTGAAAAATCAGTCCCAAGATCTCTTCCAAGGAGGTACATTGAGATGCCATAGCAAGCCTTGGGACACAGGTGTGAAAACAAAGGCCACCTTATCCCGACAAGCTGACTGTTGAGCTTATAAGGCTGGAACGCTGGGACACCCAGCAAATGACACCCTTGTAAACAGTCCCTGTGCTTCACTTCCCATAGGCTGAGTAGTGGTTAGAAACGCACTTTCCTACCTTCATGATACTGAGTAACACAAGGTCAACTGAGGAAATGGCTAAAGTAGACTCTTCTGTTATTTGATCTGTCTGGAGCACTTTCAAGAAGAGAAATGCCCGAGTGGCTGATAAATGATTAACAAGGCTGAGAGAGGAAAGCCTCAAAAACACACACTTTAGAAAGGACTAAAACACTTATCTTATCTAAAACCACTGTGAAAGCATACATTTTGAGTTCTGACAGAACCTGAGTTCAAATCCACTTTCTACAGCTTCCGGGTGGCTTTTGTTGAGTTACATGTCTGTTAGCATCAGTTCTCTCAAATGTGTAATAAGAAGCACACGCGGAATTGTTTATCAGTGTTTGGAGTTTTTTGTTTGTTTTTGTGAAACAGAGTCTCACTTTGTCGCCCTTGGTAGAGTGCTATGGCATCATACCTCACAGCAACCTCAAACTCCTGGGCTCAAGTGATCTTCTTGCCTCAGCTTCTCAAGTTTTAATAAAGGTTAGATAAGACAATTTGAGGAAAGTGGTTGGCAGAATACCCGTAAGAGAAGAGTAGGCCAGAAAGTGAGTCTCTTCTTCTGCCTTTTCAATATTACTTTGAGAAACCAGTTTGGGTCTCTTTTCAATGTAACTCTTTTGGATTTGAGATGGAATTAAGAAAAAAGTTAAGTCCAATCTATTGAAACAACTCAATAACCAGTAGGAAAATGGAAAAAAAAAAAAGTCAAAAATGTGTTGTTTGTTGGTTCTATATTACGTTGATTTATTGTGCTTTTAAAAGCAAACTTGGATTTTTGTTTTGATTGAACTATTTAGTTACCCTCTTACTGTGTCTTTAAACGAATGTGGTTCTCCAGTTTTAAGACCTGAAAGTTACCTGTCAATTGATTTGCAAACATGTTATATAAGCCTTTCCTTAAATTTCAGACCTTCCAAAGCCCCTCATTCTCTGGAAAGAAGTCACTGTGCCTCTACTGTAAGCAACAGTTAAAATAGTACTCTGTGGGTTCAATGAGCAATTGATTGAATGATCAAATACGTGTTTAAGGTGGTCAAAAAATAAAATCATGTTATTATAGCAGGAAAAATCCTCCCATGGACATTAATTGAGTTTTAACAAATGAGCTGATTAGAAGGGAAGGAAAGAAGGACACAGTTCACCAAATGCCCACTTGGTGCCAGGCACCTGTTTTCAGAGCAGACCTCATGTACTTTTGTCATAGAAAAAATAAGCAATGGCAACGTTTCTTAACAATAATCCACTTTCCAATTAATGAATCATGCACTAAAATTGCTTTTATTTACTTGTTTTCTTTTTCAAAGAATTTATATTCATTTTCTCTGAAAATTAAGGAGGACAATCAAAGTGTCATGCATTTATATGTCAAAAAAGCAGCACAGATGAGATGTAATCATGGCCTAAGTTTGCCTTAACTAGTTTAATTTTCTATTTTCTCTGCCATAAGTAAGGCCCTGTGTTGAAACTAACTCAGAAATATTAAAAATATGTAATAGCAGAGCTCCAGGTATGAGCCAGGGAAGCTCATGATAGAATTCAGCTGGGTCTGGGAGACCCATGGGGCCAGGAGAGTTGAAAAGAAAAGGTCATCATACTTATTAACACAAAAGAAAAACAAAAGTATAGTCTAGTGAGGGGGAGGGGAGAAGAGAAGGAGGAGGGGGAGGATTGGATCTTGATTGACAAGATCTCACCTAATATTCACAATGCGAGGGTGTTCAGTATGTCCCCTGGGTGAAGGGCTTAACTACAACTTGAACTTTATTTTCGAAATGAAAATAATGTAACCTAAACATTTGTACACTTATATTAATCTAAAATAAAAAAAGAAAAGGTCATCATACTTATTAGATGGGTTGGGGGTGAGAGTAGACTAGAGCTCTGTGTCTGTGACTCAAATTTGTCATCTGATGTGGCTGCTAGAGATTCATATGAGTCCTCAAAAGTAGCTGGGACCAGATGGGAGTGGCAAGGGGGAAGGGGAGGGTTAGTCACACAGAATTTGAAAGATAAAAGCAACAAAGCAAAAACCACTAGCTGCACCTGCTGTTTTCATTCTGGATTTTGTGAGAATTTGAGGACACAGAACAATGTTAGACTGTGAGGGCTGAGGAGGTCTGCCATCCCTCCACCAAGCATCCAAAGACCCGAGTAGGAGGAGAGAGCTGGGCTCAGGATGCTGCAGCCAGTAGATGGCCCCTGGCAGGAAACAACCTGTCCACAGCAGGGTCCAGTCCTTTCACCAGCCTTGCAGTTGGAGAAGACCTAGACAGAGCCCCTAAAGGACTTTCTGTTAGCTCACAGGAGTTTCCCTAAGAGATTCCCAGATCAGTGGCAGCACAATCTGAGGGGGGCTGGAGAACTCACCAAATCGTTAATAATGTGATTCTATTTTAACCCAGATGGGTATAATCTTAACTCTTGTAAGAGAACAAGGTTCTCTGCCACTAAGAGAAGGGGTTATGAACCATGGGTGGGGGGAATTGCCTCAGCTGTGGAGACAACGCATCTAGGGAGACTTACCTCCTGTGTGTCAGCCAAGGCTACAGGTAAGTCTTGATGAGTGTTTATTCATTTAATCCTCACTACAAGCCTGCCTCTATCCCACCTTATATATAAGAAAACAGAAGCAGGCTCAGAGCCCGTAGCACAGTGGTTACTGTGCCAGCCACATACAATGGAGCTGGCAGGTTTGAACCCAGCCTGGGCCTGCCAAACAATGACAACAACAACAAAAAAATAGCCAGAAGTTGTGGTGGGCACCTGTAGTCCCCGCTACTTGGGAGGCTGAGGCAAGAGAATTGCTTAAACCCAACAGGTGAAAGTTGCTGTGAGCTGTGACACCATAGCACTCTACTGAGGTTGATGTAGTGAGACTCTGTCTCAAAAAAAAAAAAAAAAAACAGAAGCACAGAGGTTAAGTAATTTGCTCACATCACACAGCTAATAAATAGTAAATCTGGGACCTGAAGCAGAGAACCTGGCTCCAAAGCCTGTTCTTTTACCACTAAGTAACGCTTGTGCCTGGCACAGAGAAGGTGCTCACTGAATGTTGATTCAAATCATCTTACTGAGGGATTGAAAAATGCATTTAGTTTATTATTCTGGACTTAACAGATTGACTACTTTTAAAAGCAAATAGAAAAATGCATACAAGTACACCAAAATGAAATAAAATCCGAAATTATAAGAACATGATTTATTAGATTTTCTGATTAAACAAGAAAATTACTTTATGTTTTCAGTGTCATCTTAGCCTATGAAGAAACTACATTTCCAGGAAATTCTGTGAGCAAGCGGCAGAGCTGACAAGTGAATTAGTCTGTGTTAGAACCCAGGACTCCCCTAGTTCCTCTGCCCCTTTCCCCCAGGATCACATCATTGTCTGGTTTCCAGGGGAAGAGATTGTTCCAGCCCAGCGTGCTCCCAGAGTTTGGCAACTTGCATTGCAAATCTCAAGGACTGTACTTCTATTGTTCTTCCTCTTGTCTAGTGGACAGTCAAAGGAAAATTCTGACTGAATATTCTATACAACTATTTTTAATCATACCAAAAATCAACCAACACTAACCATTAGAAAAACAAGACAACAGAACAAAACATGAAGTACAACCACCCTGACTTCAGGCACGAAGTGTCAATGCTCATTCAGCTATGAGCCAGGCAGTTAAACAACAAAAATAAAAGACCATTAAATTAATTGAAAATCAGAAAATCCTCCGGTGTGTCCTCTGGTTTCACTTACCTTGGTGTGGAGAATGATAGGCAGAGGCAATAAAACCAACAGAGCGAAAACCACGAGGAGAAGCCGGCGATAAACCAAAATATAACTGAGAAGTTTCATTGTCCTGAGAAGGTGTCTTTGATAGCGTCCTCCTCAACATTAGGTAGATGTTAAATAGCCAACCTGGATTAATATTTTTCCAGCCCATCATTTTCATTCACTGCCCTAGACTAACATCAGTTAAAATTAAATCTAATTTTTTTATTGTTTTACTGTCACAATTAACATGGAGAGATAAGCCCAAGGCTGTTTGGGAGAAATCAAAACCATTTGCTCACGTGGTTTTTGAAAGGTAAACGCTTCTTTCCTGGACACATCCAGGAAAAGGCAGAATTATGAAGTATTAATGGGCCACCTTTGCCCACAGTGAGGGCCCTTTGCCCCTTGTGCTGTCCTCTTAACAGGAGTACTTGCCACTCTGTAATGGGGTCTTGAGCACATCTCCACTGGCTGCCTCCACTGCCCTTTTTGACGGAGTACATTTGCAGTGTGTAAGTTAAAATAGCAACTTCCATAGGCGAGATTTCAGTGCATGGCAGTGTGAAGGGAAAAGGTTTTCTGATAGAGTTGGATTGAGGGGAAGCTTTTCATAATATATGGAGGCAAGCCCCTGCAAAACTATGAAAAATTATTCCTATTGTGTGAAATCAAAGTTCTGTGGATTATTCCTTGGACCCCTTTTCTGTGTATTTATTGGACTGCCTTTTGCAATGGTAAATAAAAAGTAATCATATAGTCTTATATAAGCTCTCCACTTATGACCTTTGTAGGCTGTAGTTGGTACTACTGTGCTGATAGTGAATACATAATTATCAGGGAATCTGCAGATGGATGCATCGTTGGCATCATCCAAGGGGTGTGTGTATGTGCATGTGAGCACATGAGCATGTATGAAGATGGCGATTGTCTTTGGATACTATTAAAACAAAGGTGTTTTTTTCCTCTCCAACTAGCGTGCAGTAGTCATTTACCTTGGTGCATTTTATTTTATTTTATTTTATTTTATTTTACAGGATCTAAAAGTACACGTTTGGGCAGCACCTGTGACTCAGTGGGTAGTATGCCAGCCCCATATACTGAGGGTGGCAGGTTCAAACCTGGCCCTGGCCAAACTTCAACAAAAAAAAAGCCAGGTATTGTGGTGGGCACCTGCATTCCTGGCCACTCAGGAGGCGGAGGTAAGAGAATCACCTAAGCCCAGGAGTTGGAGGTTGCTGTGAGCTGTGATGCCACAACACTCTACCAAGGGTGATAAAGTGAGACTCCGTCTCTAAAAAAAGTAAAAAGAAATAAAAGTATAGGTTTATTTTACCTTAGAAAGAGAGAAAGGGTGAGAAAGAGAAAAGTGTGGGAGATGGCCTGGCATCCGAAAGAAAGAAGGGAAAAGAACATTGGTGCTTTTTAACATGTTCAATTTCTTCTGCTCACCTTTCTGTTTCTTCAGGTGATGAATCTTCTTGATTCACATAAATAATGTATGTAGTGAAATTTCTGGGTCCACATCAATTTAGCTCTATCAGGTTTATTTTCATTTCCTAAAATACAGGGTACAATATTTAACTAGGGTAGAATAATCTCCAAAAGAGACTCTATTAATTCCCAAGTCCCTAAACACTTAAATTGGCATTGTTTATTATTAACCACAACATTAATAATTATTCTTCCAGTATCATGAAATAAATAACCAACTGAATAGATGGAGATTGAACTGTGACCCGCAAGGTGAGAACCTGAACTCTCATGAACTTAGAAGCAAAGCAAATTCCAAAAGAGGAAATCTCCTCTAGCAAAATCAGAGGAGCAAAAACAGCATCTCAGCATTGAGGCCAAGACACAGTGGTCATGCCCTCCACCAAGGCCGGAGGAATGCTATTCTCCTGACCACACCTCACCATATTTTTATTTTGGGTTCTCTGAGAGATGAAGGGGGAAAATTCAAGAATGGGAAGGGGAAAGTGGGGGTGTAGGAAAGAAGGTAGGAAAAGAGAAAACATTCCAGAACACTTGACATTTTGTTAGAAAAGAGAAGTTGAGTAAAGCCACCCTCAAGTGTCTAGAATGCTGCGTGCTGCTGCCCCTTCTGTTTGTCCCTTATTCCCCTGCCTGACTGTCCTGTGTAATGGTCACTTTTCCAGCAGTCTTGACACAAGCATCGGTACTGTGATCCTGTGAGAACTTGGAGGGTATGCAGAGGGCAATCCTGGACTCCTGGATCTGGTACTTATTAAGTTAGCACCTGGGTGGTTGGTGACTGCTGTGACTCTAGGAATCTTAGAAATGGAAATCCGCATACATGGATCATGTATCACCACCCTGTGAGCCCAGCACAGCCAAGTGAACCCTGTGCTTGTCAAGTCAGAAGGTTTACATATAATTCAAAGTAGTTAATCAGAAATTGCTTTGTATATAACTTGAGATACTAAGAAGCTAGTGAGGTAAACATTTCCCCCAATATCTCAGGTGTGCTACATATTTGCTATTGCTGGCAGTCAAATGTGTCCATTTTTCTCTCTCAGGAAGAAAAGAAAAAGATCTGATTCTACTTCCACCATCTTCACTACCAAAAATATTATACCTTTGGAATATCTCCTATTCCTAATAACAGTGAAAAAGATAAAGTGTTAACGTAGTTCCTAACGGTGAATTTGTTTTGAGGATAGTAAGTGGCATTGACACAACCCAGCTTCCTGTCAAGCTGACCCATCATCTTTGGAAATTATTTTTTTTACCTAAATGTAGAATATCTGACAATATGTTATTTACATGAGTATGGGAAGTTAGCCAGGCTGCCCTCTCACAGTAATTTTCTGTTGGCATAGCTACAGCATTCACTGCTCCTCACCACTTAGCTTCTTTTATTATTTGGAGTTGGTGGCTTTTGGTTCAAAACTGTTGCTTCTAAAGAAACTTCAGTGTTTAAAAGAAACATGTGCCTTACTATATGTGCCTTACTATATGTGATTTGTGAAGAGACATACCATTTATTCTGACAAGTCCTTTATGCTTACATTTTTTGATTCATTTTCTTTATCATAGATACACAGAGATATATTTTGAGACCAATATGGTCTTCTCAACATATATCATTGTGTAGATAAACCACATTAATGTACAGACCATGGGGGGTGGGGTGGAGCAAGATGGTGGCCAAGTAACAGTTTCTTTGCAACAAGGAACAGTAAGATTGGGGAGAGAAGACTCCAGGCACATCTGGTTTGTGGGCTGTGCCCAGAAACATCCCTTTGGGGATGCAGGGAGATGGCAAGAGACTTTTGGAAGTCAGGAGGAGGACAAAAGAAGTGGAGAAGTGGCAAGTGGCTGTGATCAGGCTGCCACTGCTCTAACTACAACAGTAGTGAGATTGCAGACAGAGAAAACCTTCCTTGTGGGTTATTTTATTTGGAGTTGAGCACTCTGTTAAATTACCTTGGGTGAGAGTGTGGGTGACTTTAAGAATTATCCAGGGCACAGGACTGAGCCCCTGGGCCAAAATAGAACTAACAGTGTTCAACTGTGGGCCATGTGCGCAGGAATTGTGGGAGAACTGCCCCTATAGGCTCCAACCTCAGGGTTGCAGAGCAAGGCTTTGTCTGGGAGACTTTGGGTAAGTGACCTAGTGACTGTGAGCAGCACCAAAGGCCAGGACTGAGATGCTGGGGAAGAGTGGAGCTTCCAGTGTTTGCCAGTGGGAGGGATGCCTTGTAGCCTAGGCCCTTAGGAGCATAAAGTGAGGCTAGTTTGGGTGCACTGGATACGCTGGCAGCCACTTCAGGAGAGATCCCAGCAACAAGTTCTTTTCTGGGAAAGTTTCTGCTTAACTAAGGTTAATGTTTAAAGTGTCTTTTAAGTAGACTGAGGAGAGATTCAGGCTCTCAGTCCTACAGGTTTTGAGGGTAAAGAAGTCAGCTAAAGCCTCCAATCTCCCTCTTATACAGCTGTATTAGCATTGTGATTGGCATCTCATACCCCAGAAGATAACCTGTTGCCCAGACAATATTCAGCAAGCATATATTCTTTTGTTTCTTTTTTTACTACTTCAACATTTTCCCCTTGGATTGCTCTTTTTTTTTCCTTCTCTTTCTTCATTTTTCTAGATTAAATATAATTTTCCATTGTTGCCTTCTTTAATAATAAGAACTTCATTTTTGCTAGTGTTTCCACCCCTGTTATTTGGTTGTTTCCCCAATTTTATCCTATAAGGTTTTCTGTTTGTTTGTTTTGGTTTGATTTATAGTATTTTTGCCTTTCCTCTTTATTTGGTGGAGGTGGGGTACCATATCTTCTCACTGGCAAAGAACTGCTGACATCAAGGGAATTGCCGAACCCAGCACCCCCAGAGGTTGGGAGTTTCTAAGGTGTGGTTCCAAATACCCTTCTCTAACCTTTATTACTCCTCTCTACTCCTTTCTATACCTCTCTTATTTTTGTCAGTCTTCCCTTTTACTCACTCCCTCTCCTTTCTCTTTTTTCTTTTTTTAAATGTATTTTCCCTTCTTGCTCTTCATTCTTCACATTATTTGTGTGAAGAAATATGTACCAAAAAGACTCATCAAAACCTTAGGCCAGAGGTTACTTCAAGAGCAAGAGGAAGTGAAAGGAAAATTAGGGCAAGGAAACAGATAAAAGAAAACACTCATGAGGAAGAATCAGCAGAAAAATCCTGGCAACATAAAAAACCAGTCCAGAGCAACTTTCCCCCACCCCAAGGGACCATGAGGTAGCTACTGCAGAGTATTCCACCTATAAAGAGATGTTAGAAATGACAGAAGGGGGATCTAAAATACAAATGATGAAAACAATGAAGAAAATTGCTGAGAAAGTGGAAAATAACCAAAAGGAAATCCAAAAACAGAATCAAATAAGAGATGAATGATATGAAGAATATAGAAAACATATAGCAGAGCTGAAGGAATTGAAGCAGTCAATTAAATAACTTAAAGATGCAATAGAAAGTATCAACTGTTCAGACTATGCAGAAGAAAGAATCTCAGAGGTAGAGGACAAAGTTCTTGAGATAACTCAGATAGTTGAAGAGTCAGAAAAAAAGAGAGAGAGAAAGTAAAACATTCACTGACAGAATTATGGGACTTTATGCAGTGTTCAAACATATGAGTTATTAGTCCAGAAGGGGAAGAAGAATGCCCTAGAGGAATGGAAGCCATACTAGAGAATATTATAAATGAAAATTTCCCAAATATCAACAAAGATTCTGACACACTCTTTTCAGAGGGATATTGGACCCCAAGTGGCCTCAACTCTAACAGAGCTTCTCCAAGACACATAGTGATGAACCTGTCCAAAGTCAAGACAAAAGAAAAGATTTTGCAAGATGCCAGGAGTAAGTGACAATTGACCTAAAGGGGCAAATCCATTAGAGTGACTGCATACTTCTCTAATGAAACTTTTCAAACTAGAAGACAATGGTCATCTAACTTTAATCTACTTAAACAAAACAATTTTCAGCCCAGAATTCTATATCCTGCTAAGCTAAGCTTTAAAATTGACAGAGAAATTAAATCTTTTACTGATATGCAAATATTGAGGAAATTCGCCATAACAAGACCAGCTCTACAGGAAATACTTTAACCTGTTCTACACACTGACAATCACAATGGACCACCAGCAAAGTAAGCACCTAGAAATTAAAGGACAGAACCCACATTCCTCAATGATGCAAAAGATAAAACTAAGGAATGGACTTTCACAAAATAAAATGAATAGAATACTACCACACTTAAATCAGTTATCTCAATAAATGTTAATGACTTGAATTCCCCACTGAAGAGGCATAGACTGGCTGATTGGATTAAAAACAAAAGCCATCCACCTTCTGTCTTCAGGAAATATACCCAGCCTCAAAAGACAAATTAAAACTCAGAGTGAAGGGTTGGAAGACAATTTTCCAGGCAAACAGAATTCAGAAGAAAAGAGGGGTTGCAATCTTATTTTCAGATACAAGGGGAATTAAAGTAACTAATGTCAAAAAAGATAAAGATAGACACTTCATATTGGTCAAGGAAAAAATACAATAAGAAGACATTCCAATTTTAAATATTTATGCACCCAACTTAAATGCTCCCAGATTCTTGAAATAGACCTTAATTAGTCTAAACAATATGATATCCTATAACACCTTAATAATAGGGGACTTTAACACTCCTCTTACAGGGTTGGACAGATCCTCTAAACAGAAACTAAACAAAGATATAAGGGACTTAAATGAAACCCTAAAACAACTGTGCTTTATAGATGTATATAGAACACTTCATCCTAAAGGTGAAGAATATACATTCTTCTCATTGGCCCATAGAACATTCTCTACAATTGATCATATCCTAGGACACCAAACAAACCTCAACAGAATTAAAAATAAATTAAAATTTTACCTTGTGTTTTCTCAGACCACAAGGCATTAAAGGTAGAACTCAACTCCAACCAAACCATTCAACCTCACACAAAGGCATGGAAATTAAACAATCTTATGCTGAATAACAGTTGGGTACAGGAAAAAATAAAAGAGGAAATCATTAACTTCCTTTAGTATAACAACAATGAAGACATAAGCTACCAAAACCTGTGAGATACTACAAAAGCAGTCCTAAGAGGAAAATTTATCACTTTAGATGCCTACATCTGAAAAACAGAAAAAGAGCACATCAACAAACTCATAAGCCATCTTATGGAATTGAAAAAAGAAGAACAATCTAAGCCTAAATCTAGCAGAAGAAAAGAAATATCCAAAATTAAATCTGAGATTAATGAAATTGAAAACAAAAGAATCATTCAGAAAATTAATGAAACAAGGACTTGTTTTTGAAAAAATATATGAAATAGATAAACCTTTGGCCAGACTAACTAGAAATAGAAAAGTAAAATCTCTAGTAACCTCAATCAGAAATGATAAACAGGAAATAACAACAGATGCCACAGAGATACAAGAGATTATCTCTGAATACAACAAGACACTCTATGCCCAGAAATTTGACAATGTGAAGGAAATAGATCAATATTTGGAATCACACCCTCTCCTTAGACATAGCCCAGAAGACATAGATCTCCTGAACAGACCAATTCCAAGCACTGAGATCAAAGAAACCATAAAAAAATCTTCCAACAAAAAAATGCCCTGGTCCGGGTGGCTTCACTCCAGAATTCTATCAAACCTTCAAAGAAGAGCTTATTCTCATACTGCAGAAATTATTCCAAAAAATTGAGGAGTAAAGAATCTTCCCCAACACATTCCATGAAGCAAGTATCACTTTGATTCCAAAACCAGGAAAATACCCCACTAAAAAGGAGAACTTCAGACCAATTTCACTAAAGAATATAGATGCAAAAATTCTCAGCAAAATCCTAACCAATAGATTACAGCTTATCATCAAAAAAATCATACATCGTGATTGAGTAGGCTTCATCCCAGGGATGCAAGGCTGGTTTAACATACACAAGTATATAAACATGGGGAGGATTGCCTAAGCCAAAGAGTTGGAGATCAGTCTGAGCCAGAGGGAGACCTGTTTGCAGGGGAGGGGGAAATAGCTGGGCATTGTGGTGGGTGCCTGTAGTCCCAGCTACTTAGAAGGCTGAGGCAAGAGAATTGTTTAAGCCCAAGAATTTGAGGTTGCTTGTGAGCTGTGATGCCATGGCACTGTACTGAGGGCCACAAAGGGAGACTCTGTCTCAAAAAAAAAAAAAAAAAAAACAAGTATATAAACATTATTCACTGTATCAACAGAAGCAAAAACAAAGACCATAAGATCTTCTCAATAAATGCAGAAAAAGCATTCGATAAAATCCAGCATCTTTCTCTAATCAGAACACTGAAGAGTATAGGCATAGGTGGCACATTTCTTAATGTGATCAAAGCTATCTACGACAAACCCACAGCTAATATTTTACTGGAGTAAAACTGAAAGCTTTTCCACTTAGAACTGGAACCAGACAAGGTTGTCCTCTATTGCCACTTCTATTCAACATAGTGCTGGAAGTTGTAACCAATATAATTAGGCAAGAGAAGTAAATAAAGGGCATCTAATGGGAGCAGAGGAGATCAAACTCTCCCTTTTTGCTGACAATATGATCTTATACTTAGAGAGTCCCAAAGACTCATCCACAAGACTCCAGGAAGTCATAAAAAATAAACTAATGTCTCAGGATATAAGATCAATATCTACAAGTCAGAAACCTTTGTATATGCCAATAATAGCCAAGATGAGAGGCTAACTAAGGACACAAGTCCCTTCACCATAGCTTCAAAGAAAATGAAATACCTAGGAATAAACCTAACAAAAAAGGTGAAGGACCTCTATAAAGAAAATTATGAAACCCTAAGAAAAAAATAGGAGAGGATATTAACAAATGGAAGAACATGCCATGCTCATGGATGGGAAAACTCAACATTGTTAAAATGTCTATACTTCCTAAAGCAATCTCCTGATTCAATGCCAACCTCAAGACTTGGAAAATATAGTTCTTCATTTTGTATAGAACCAGAAAAAAAAAAAAAAACCTATGTAGCTAAGGCAGTTCTTAGTAATAAAAACAAAGCTGGGAACATCAGCCTACTAGACTTTAGGCTGTACTACAAGGCCATAGTGGTCAAAACAGCACGTTACTGGCACAAAAATAGAGACATAGACATTTGGAATTGAATAAGAAACCAGGAACTGAAACTAACATCTTACAGCCACCTAATCTTTGGTAAACCAAACAGGACCATATACTGGGGGAAAGAATTCTTGTTCAATAAATGGTTCTGGGAGAACTGGATATCCACATGTAAAAGATTGAAACTGGACCCACACTTTTCTCCACTCACAAAAATTGATTCAATATGGAAAAAAGACCTTAATCTAAGGTATGAAACAAAATCCTCAAAGAAAGTGTGGGAAAAACAATGGAAGCTATCGCCTAGGGAAGGACATTATGAGGAAGACCTCCACGGCAATCACAACAACAAAAATAAACAAATGGGACTTTATTAAACTTAAAACTTCTGTACAGCTAAGGAAACAACAGCTAAAGCAAATAAACAATCTACACAGTGAGAAAGGATAGTTGTATATTTTGAAACAGACAAAAGCTTGATAGCTAAGATCTATAGAGAACGCAGATTAATCCACATGAAAAAAGCCAAAATCCTATATATCAGTGGGCAAGAGACATGAATAGAACCTTCTCTAAAGAAGACAGATGAATGGCTAGCAAATATATGGGAAAAAATGCTTATTGTTCCTAATTATTAGAGAAATTCAAATCAAAACCACCCTGAGATATATCTAACCCCAGTGAGAATGACCGACATCACAAAATCTCAAAACCACAGCTGCTGACGTGGATGTGGAGAGAAAGGATCACTTCTACACTGTTGATGGGACTGCAAACTAATGCAACATTTTTGGAAGAAGTATGGAAAACCTTCAAAGAACTCAAGAGAACTAGACCTCTCATTTGATCCTGCAATCCCATTACTGGGCATCTACCCAGAAGGAAAAATGTCCTTTTATCACAAGGACACTTGCACTAGAATGTTTATCACAGCTCAATTTACAATTGCCAAAATCTGGAAACAGCCTAAATGCCCACCAATCCAGGAATGGATTAACAAGCTGTAGTATATGTATACCATGGAATACCATTCAGCCATTAAAAAGATGGAGACTTTCCGTCCTTTGTATTAACCTGAATGGAAGCAGAACACATTATTCTTAGTAAGGCACAAGAATGGAGAAGTATGAATTGTACATACTCAATTTTGATATAAGGACAATTAATGACCTAGTACACAGTGAGAGGTTGGGCAAGGGGAGAGTACAGAGAGAGAGGAGAGTGGCGGTGGGGGAAAGAAGAGCAGAGAGAGAGGAGGGGTGGTGGGGGTCTCTGTGTGTGACACACCTTTTGGAGGCAAGACACAAGTATAAGACACTTTACCTAACAAATGCAAACAGTGTAACCTGGTTTCTTGTACCCTCAATGAATCACCAACAATAATAATAAAAAAAAGTCTACAGACACAGCTTAGTTTATACTTTTGGCCTAGATAAACAAATGACAGTGGGGAAGAGTTGTTTGATCTCTGGGAGCTTTTAGAAGAAAAGAGTCTACCAAAATGGACCCAAATGTAAATTTTTCTACTGAAGTAAATTGATGTAAGATAATGTTTCTTCACAAGGGGCAGATAGCCCACCCACAGAAAATAAACTCCAACTGACTCAGCAGAGCATAGGACAAGTACAATTGGAGGACAATTAATTCTAACTGCTCTGTTATTTGGAAGAAAATCTTCATGTTAATAACCCCTACAACAATTAATTATGAATTCTCATGGTAAGAGACTTGACCTAATGTGCATTTCTGGTTTTTTTGGGAATCATATTATTTCTGGCTTAGAAAACTGTTCTAGGGCTCCATGAAACATCCACATCAAACAGCCCATTCTTTCTTGGCCCATTATTGAATGTCTGTAATGATGTACGACCCATTTCTCATTCCATATGGAAATATCTCCTCTCTCCTCTGAAGAGTTACTTTCTTCTTGACATTGAGAAAAAAATTGTCTACCTGAAACTTTGTATACTGTTTTACTTCTGTTTCTTGGGACCACTGAAGAAAGAACTCAAGCCTCTCTTCCATATGACATCCTCTATGTATTTGAAGTCCTCCCTTTTTCACTTTCTTCAACTATTCCTGATGTCTCAAATCTTAAGTCTCTTCACTGTCCTGGGCACTCATTTCTCTATCTGTGGCCTGTTTCCTGAGTTAAATGTTATAGCTCAGAGTCTGTTTGGCAGTAAGGAGCAGCACTAGACCATCACCAGCTTGGATCTGGATGTGGTTCTTATAGCAATGTGAGCTAAATTCCATACTTTTTTTGCAATGATCCAACACATTTCAGAAACACTTTGAGCTTACTATCCAATAAACTTTAAAAATCCTTTTTAATGTGCTATGGCTAAGTAATTTCTATCTTGTCATGGTAATAAATATGGCAAGTTTTTCCTATTTTCATCTTGTTAGATTAGTACATATACTTAAAATTGCCATGACTATTGACATTCATCACATAAACACTATTTATATACAGCACTTGATAATAGTGACTTCTCTATTTTTAACTAAAATCGTTGATAATATATGCAATATGTTCCCTCCTTCTAATACCCTCCTTCAAGATAATACGCATTAGAAAGCAGCTTTTGGTAATATTGTTAACTTGGATCCACCAAACTATCACCTTTTAATAGCCCATTCTAGAATCTGGCCCAAGATTTATGTCTAACACTGATGTACAGTTAATAGCAGTGACGTTTGCCTTACTTACAACCAAGGTGGTATTACCTGTCTCCTGTTTAGAATAAAAATCCACGTTTCCTATAAAATATTTGAAATCTTCCTTCTAGAAATGTAGGTTATACATAGTATATCTTATTATGTCTAGCCTTCTAGTCCTTGACTAGCATAAGGGTGAAAAAAGGACAACAGAGTTTTTTCTAAGTCATCAATTGCTTTCAGCTTTACCAGCCAATTTTTTCTCTGTACTTTGAAATATGTATTTGTCTGTGGAAGAAGAGTAATTATACTTATTGTATTATTTATTTCTCCAAAGAAAGAAGAATTATACTTCAATGATTATTCAAATATTAAAAATGTTTATATTTTCTAGAAAGGAAATGTTCTCAGCACTAAATGAGTGTGAATGCCTATGTGTGACCCTACAGACATCCAGAAAAATACACATGTATTAGTGTAATGCTCATAATATTGGAAACTACTAATATGTTTCTTCCTGGTCTCTCTTCCTTCTCTTTTCTCCTATAAGAATGTTATGTCCTGGGCAGACTCAGCAACAGCCACTCAGCAATCTCAGGAGAGACCACTGAGGAGAGAGCCTGGATTGGGGATGACCAAAGGTGAGGAAGTAGCTGAACTCAGACGCTGTGCTGAGGTGAAGGCAATATCATGTGAAATTATCAAGGTCCAAGGATCCAAGGAAAGAAACATCAAATGCTGATGGCTAGCATTTTGTATCTGTCATACCACTGATGTCCAGCAACAATTTCGCTGTCATAGATGAGGTTTCAAGAGGGTAAGCACCTTGCATGAGGTCACTCATTCAAAGTCCAGATTCCAGTCGGTTTGACTCCAGAGATATTTAGTGCTCTTCCCCCTCCAACTCCCTACCTATTCTGGCTTCCTATATGTACTGTAATCAAGTGCTACCTAGTGAGGAGGATACAGAGCACAAGGGTCCAAAAATCAGAGAGACTGGAGTTACTTCAGAGAAGCTGTCTTGTTGGATATTTTTGACTAAAGGTAGGAGACAGGATGCAGCCTCTGAGAGGAAGAGACTGCATAGATATACTGCAACTTAAAAGACTGCACTTGGGTCAAGTAGTTGTCCAGCCCAGATGGCCAACCTGTTTTTGGATCAGGAACTGAGAATGTACAAATGCATTAATTTAGAAGACTTGGCAGAGATAGGGAAGGGGTGGCAGATAAGTGGCTCTGGAAGTGCTTGGTGGTGATCTCAGGGACCAGTATATCCATTTCATCACCAAGATGACAAACTGTTCTAGCTTACCTGAGACTGAGTTTGCTGGGTCATTGGACACTCAGTGTTAAAATTAAAATTAGGAGCATCCCAGGCAAATTGGATTGTATGATCACCCCATCACAGCCTAGAGAAGAGGCCCAGGTCAACCTGAGATATGAACATGACATTGACTCTTGTACTCTCACTCCTTACTCCAACTACCCTCTTGGGTCTTGATTCTGCTTCCTACAATGTTTTCAAACTTATTTTAGCCCGTTCTGTTCTTGCTCAGACTTCTGCCATCCCTCACTATTTCCAGGCCTTCTAACTGGTCTCAGTATCCATTCCTGATAACTTCCACATCCTGCAAGCTCCACAGTGCCACCAAGGGGGATCTCCTCAAACAAAACCTAACTTATTTTCCTGTTCAGACAAATCAGTGCATTCCCCTCCACGCTGGAAAAAAGAAAGTCCGATCTCCACAAATAGTTTAAAAGACTCTGCAGAATCTAAAGCCAGCCTATATTCAGCCTCTGTTTCCCACACTAGCCTGCATCACACTGGAAGCTTTTCTATAAGGCAGCTCTCACCCCCAAAGCCCAACCCCGATCAAATCAAACCAGGACCTGTGCTGTCTTGCCTCCAAGCTTCTGCATCTAATTTTCATTTTCTTTTTCCTAAGCCTCATCATATATACAATTCCAATTTATCATTCAAAATATTTTGTAAGGAGAGGAGATAAATACCTCTGAAACCACCTTTAGGGAGAATCTCCTGTGTGGCTGAAAAAAATTTGTTGATAAACTGCTCGAAGTTGGAGGTGACTTCTGAAATGTCAGATAGTATGATCTGATTCCTTGAAAGCAAACTGCATAGCTATGTCTACAAGCCACATACTGTGCATCAGGACTGCCTTTTTTTCCCCCTTAGTATGTGTCCTATGAGATTGAACTGTAGGTATTTCTTAGAAAATGAAATTTTGTACTCAATGTTTGTCACTTAATGCTTAATTCCTTTAAGGAAATGATTGAAGATGAATGATAAAGGCTGTGGTCCTAGGTTCAGCAGCACCAACATCGCTTGAGAACTTCCTAGTAATATAAATCTCAGGACCAGTGAGGCCTATTGAATCAGAAACTAGAATAAGGAGTCAGGATGGTAGGAATTTCTGATTTGACAAGATCTCCTGGTGATTCTAAATCATTCTAATTCTAGAGAACCATTGCTCTAGTTGTGTGGTTTTTAAGCTGTCTACATGAATTAAAATCACCTGTGCAGCTTTGTTACATATGGAAATATTTTTTTTATTTCAGAATATTATAGGGGTACACATATTTTGGTTACATAATTTGCTTTTGTATATCTTAAGTCAAAGTTATAAGGTTGCCCTTTATCTAGAAAGCGTGTGTTGTACCAGTTAGGTGTGAGTTTATGGAACGCCTGCTCTGTCTTCCCACCTACTTGATTTCCTTTGAGTTTTACTTCCATATGGGCACATATGTGTTGAACAACTAGTTCTGATTTAGTATTGAGTCCATGTGTGCTTGTTATTCCATCCTGTGATGCTTCACTAAGAAGAAATGGTCTTCAGTTCCAGCCAAGTTACTATAGAAGATACTAGATCACCATTTTTTATGGTTAAGTTGTACTCCATGGTATATATATACATTTTATTAATCCACTTATGTATTGATGAGCATATTTGTGATTGTGAATTGTGCTGCTATAAACATTTGAGTATAAGTGTCTTTTTGAAAAACGTCTTATTTTTTTTCCTTAGGGTAAATACCTAGCAGTGAGAATGCTGGATCAAATGGTAAGTAGATCTACTTTTAATTCTTTGAGGAATCTCTATACTACTTTCTGTAGAGGTACTAATTTACAGTCCCACCAACAGTATATGAATGTTTATTTCTCTTCCCATCTATGCCAGCACTTTTTGTTTTGGAACTTTTTTTTAAATGCATTTTTTTCTTTATTTCAGATAAATATGAGAGTACAAATGTTTAGGTTACATTATTTTAATTTCTAAGGAACAGTTCAAGTTGTAATTGAGGCCATCATCCAGGGGATATGCTGAATACTCTTACACTGTGCACATTAGGTGAGAACATGCCAGTGACTCTCCCCTTTCCCCTTTCACTCTTCTCCTCTCCCCCTCACTAGAGTACACTGGCTTTTTCCTTTTTGGGGGGCTTGTAGTTGTGTATATATTGGTTTTGTATTAGTATTAAGTACAATAGATATTTGTTTTTCCATTTTACATACTTTACTAAGAATATGTTTCAGCTCCACCCAGGTAAACATAAAAGGTGTGAAGTCTCTATCTTTTCTTATGGCTAACTAGTACTCCATGGTATACATATACCACAGTTTGTTAATCCATTCATGGGTTGATGGGCCCTTGAGTTGCTTCCATGTCTTGGCAATTGTGAATTGAGCTACAATAAACGCACTAGTGCAAATGTCTTCGTGGTAAAATGATTTTTTTTTCTTCTGGTTGTATATCTAAAAATGGCATTGTAGGATCAAATGGAAAGATCACTTTTAGTTCTTTGAGAATTCTCTATACTTCTTTCCATAGAGATTGTATTAGTTTGTAATCCCACCAGCAGTGCAAAAATGTTCCCTTCTCTCCACATCCACGTCAGTATCTGCAGCTTTGGGATTTTGTGATGTGGGCTATTCCCACTGGGCTTAGCTGATATCTCAGAGTGGTTTTGATTTGCATTTCTCTGGTGATCAGAGACAATGAACATTTTTTCATGGGTTTGTCCTTCATTTCATCTGTCATCTTCAGAGAAGTTTCTGCTCATGTCTCTTGCCCACTTGTAAATGGAGTTGTTCACTCTTACTTGTAAATGGGGTTGTTCACTCTTTTCTTGTTGATTAATTTGAGTTCTCTGTAGATTTTAGCTGTCAGCCCTTTGTCAGATTCATGACATGCAAATATCTTCCCCCATTTGGAAGGCTGTCCATTTACATTAGTTGTTACACCCTCAACTCTGCAGATGCTTTTCAGCTCACTATGTCCTATTTATTTATTTTTGCTACAATTGCCAAGGAGATCTTCTTCATAAAATCTTGTCTCAGGCTGATTTTGTCACACTTTTTCATTGTCAACAGTTTTTCTCACACTTTCTTCTATGATTTTTATTATTTTGTGTATTAAATTTAAATCTTTTATCCAGCGACAGTCAATTTTTGTAAGTGGTGAAAGGTGCAGGTCCATTTTCAGTCTTCCACATGTGCTTTCAAGATTCCTTCCACACTTGAAACTTTCATAACAGCTATCTACTATTCCCCTAACTCACGTTTTCATAGAGGACTATTACTTAATTTTTATCTCTTATGCTGATGGTCCCTTGGTTTGACAGCCTTTTGGTAATTCTTTTCCTCTGATCCTTGCTGCCTAGTTTCTGTTGGTTTAGCTCATGTGTTCTTCTCATAGCTGATAGGTCAACCCTTTTATATTGGGAGAAATACTTTAGTTTTTTACTGGGAAGATACTTTTTCCAAATATGTATTTTACTTGGATTATTACTACAAGTTTGAAAGTTCTTCTTTTTGTCAACTCTTTCAAAACCTTGGGTAAAATAAAGCCTTTCACTTTCATAATGCCATGATTATTGTTCTATAAAACAGGGGCTCAACTTCATTTCTTCAATTATTTTTGCAAGTAAATTTCCAGTTGTCTCAGAACTATTTGTTGAAATGGCTTAGTCTTTCCTTCATTGAATTATGTTGGTACTTTTTCCAGAGTAATTTTGCTTTTGCCCCATTTTTTCTTGTTTTTCAGTTAGTCTTGACTAGTTGTGCCTTTGCCCAAGTTTAAAGTGCATTCTTCCAAACCAGATAATTAGAGAAAACAAGTGTCATCTTTTAGATAACTAACTTTACTTTTGCAGGCTTTGGTATCATCTCTTTAAAAATCAAGGATTTACATTATAAGATCTCACATCTTTCAGCTCTTATATTCTGTATTTTGGGGGATTAAAATATAGTCAAGGAATTTCTTTTCAATATATATCTTAAATTTTTCCTTTAAATAAATTTAGAATTCTCAAAAATCACAGAGGAGATTTTTAATCTTTGAAGGTATATTTGTTCCTAAAATAAAATAAAAAACTATTAAAAATATAAAAGAAGCTACCTAAAGTCAATCAAAATAAGTAGTAAAACAAACAAACAAACAAAACAGCTGCATAAAACATTTTGAGGTGCAACCCTCTGTTAAGACCTATAAATCCAGTCTATATAGATAAGGAAAACTTTAAAATATTTTTTACATGGACTCTTCCATCTTCTGATAGAGGCAGCAGTTTGCTGTGATCACTTATCCTGGAAGATGTTTTCACAGATATTAAATAAAACTGTTTCCTAGAATTGGCTTCATTACCACGTGTTTTCTCTAATTATCTGGCAGCTACTTCTTAGGGGAATGTGCACTTTACACTTGGGCAAAGACACAATTAGTCAAGGCTAACTGGAAAACAAGAAAACAAAACTAAACTCTGATAAAGGTACTAAGATAATTCAATGAGAGAAAGAATAGTCTTTTCAACAAATAGTTCTGGACTACTGCATATTCTCATGCCAAAATAAATAAATAAATAAATGTGGAACACCTGCCTCAAACTGTATATAAAAATTAACTTAAAATGGATCAAAGACTTAAAAATAAGAGACTTAAAACTATAAAACTCACAGAAAAAAAACATAGGCTTAAAAATCAGTGACCTTGAATTTTATATTTTGTAAAAGAGATAATCCTCAAACTAACAAACAAACAAAAAAAAAACTAGAAAAACTGGACCTCATTAAAATTAAAAACTTTTGTGTTTCAAAGACACAGTGAAGAAAGTGAAAGGCAACTATAGAATGGAGAAAATATATGTGCGTTATATATCTCTTAAAGGTTTAATATCTATAATATATAAAAAGTTATTACAACTTAACAATAAAAGATAAATAACCTGATTTTTTTTAACAATAGGCAAAGAAAGTGAATAAACATTTCAGTAACGAGACATAAATGGTCAACAAGCATGTTTAAAAATTATCAAGGTCATTAGACATCAGGAAATGCAAACCAAAATCAGAATGAGCTAGTATAAGGAGGAACACTACCATGAAAAAGAGACAATAATAAGTGTTAACAAGGATGTAGAAAAGTTGAATCCTCATACACTGTTAGTGGGAACAAAAAAATACTGAACTTCTTGGAAAATAGTTTGGCAGTTCCTCAAAAAAGTTAAACATAGAAGTACACAATGACCCATCAATTCTATTCTTAGTTACATGACTGAAGGAGATAAAAACATCTATACACAAAAATTTGTACCTGAATGTTGATAGCAGCAATGTTAATGATAGCTTCAAAAATCAGAAACAAATGAAATGTCCACCAAGCGATGAATGAATAAACAAAATAGGGTGGATATGTATTTACAGTTTGTAAATATACACATACATATACACCACAATGGTATATTATTCAGTCAAAGGGAGTAAAGTTCTGAGTCATGCTACAATGTGGATGAACCTTGAAAAAATTGTGCTAGTCTCAGTTTAGCACTGAGTACTTGTGACACTTGTTTTTCAATACTTGTGACACTTCTCTTAGGAGAATGTATTACAAATCCATCTACGTTGTTACAAAAGCTACAAACAGGGTGGCACCAGTGGCTCACTGGGTAGGGTGTCAGCCCCATATACCAAGTGTGGCTGGTTCAAACCTGGCCCCCGCCAGCTAAAACAGCAGTGGCAATTGCAACAAAAAATAGCTGGGCATTGTGGTGGGTGCCTGTACTCCCAGCTACTTGGGAGGCTGAGGTGGGAGAAGCACTTAAGCCCAAAAGTTTGAGGTTTCTGTTGCCAAAAAAAAAAAAAAAACACCAAAAGCTATAAACTCTCCATCTGTTTATAGCTGCATAATATTCTATGATATACATACACCACAACTTATTAAATCATTCATGTGCTTAAAAGCACTTATATCAGAGCTGAGTTTCTTGGATGAGAGTTGACTTGAGCCATGACCAAAGACAATGCTTTTCTCACCTGTGCACCCACTATAATTTAACATGGCTCTACAATAAAAGCATAAGGCATAAACATTCCAATAGTGTCTTCTCCATCAATTTCTTAGTTATAAATAATGCACATTGAAAACATATTCAACAAAATAATCTATTTTTTGTAGGGAAAATAATTGGTTCATAAACTTTACCTGATGTTTGCCATATTAACCATTTCTTCTAAATGATCTAACACAATGTGCCTTTCTAACATGTCAATATTTATTATAGTACCAGCAAGATTCTGCTACTTCAAGGGGTTAGACAAAATCAGATAGCCAGTGAATTAGATTGTAGATTGGAGTCAGTGCTTTAAAGATAACCCTTAAAGAAGAATCAGAATGTGGTAATCTATGACATCCCCATGCTACCAGCAACTTTAGAAAGAAGAGACACTGGTCCCCAGGCCACTTAGTTGAAGGAAAAAGAAGGAAAAGAGGAAAAGTGAGAAAACATTGAAATTTCAATGGTAGCATCATTTGACTAAAATGAATTTAGACTGAAATCTCTGAAAATATCGAGATGAACCCTTTTAGGGCTTCCTTTAGGACTATGGAAGACAAATGCTACTATAAAAATGTAAAGAGCAAGCTCTATGTGAACAATATGTTGCACTCTACGTGCAGCCAGGGTGACAGACCTGATGGTGAGTCTCTGTGCAGACTAACATCACTTCTGCTGGAAGGACTGACGTCAGGCAACTCAGTAGCCAAAGGAACAGACAATAGGAGAGCCAGGTTTGTCATAGGATCTCTCCAATGGAAAGACAGAGGGATGAAGTATCAGGAAATATTGCACTAAATTTAAAACATTTTAAATTAATATATTTAAAATGGGCTGGGTGTGGTGGCTCAATGCCCCTAATATTAGCACTCTTGGAGGGTAAAGGTGAGAGCATTGCTTGAGTTCAAGAGTTTGCAACCAGTCTGAGCAAGAGTGAGACCTCATCTCTACTAGAAATAGAAAAAAATAAAAAAAATAGCCAGGCTTTGTGCTGGGTGCCTGTAGTTCCAGCTACTTGGAAGGCTGAAGCAGGAGGATCTCTTGAATCCAGGAGTTTGAAGTTGCTGTGAACTATGCTAACACCACAGCACTGTAGTTTGGGCAGCAGAATGAGACTTTATCTTAAAAAAAAGAAAAAGATAAAAAAAATCCATGTTCATTAGTAAAAGATTGATAGTGACATTCAAATAATTTATCATACTTTTACTAAATTTCTTTTCATTTACTAAGTGTTTGATTAGTGTTGAGGATGTAAAAGTTAACATGATGTAGCTAACACCCTCAAAAAAGCTCTCAATATAATACATAGCTGCATATAATGTATACAATATAATAAACAGAAGAACAGAATGTGTGAACAAGAGCAAGAAAACTATTTTAGAGACTGATTTAAACTTTTTTTTTTTGAGACAGAGTCTCACTATATTGCCCTTAGTAGAGTGCTGTAGCGTCACGGCTCACAGCAACCTCAAACTGTTGGGCGTAAGCAATTCTCTTGCCTCAGCCTCCCAAGTAGCTGGGACTACAGGAACCTACCACAACACCCAGCCATTTTTTGTTGTAGTTGTCATTGTTGTTTAGCAGGCCCAGGCCAGGTTCCAACCCACCAGGCCTGGTGTTTATGGCTGGTGCCCTAACTTCTGAGCTATAGGTGCTGAGCCTCATTTAAATGTTTTCAGTGGACAGTTTGGACACAAGAAAGGGAGTGATTGAATATATTGGAGTACAGGAAGGGAGGACAGAAATGCTTAGTATAAAATAAATTATGGAAACACCCTATCCACCAAGAAGATGTCTCCAGGGCACTTTATAGACAAAGAATAAGATGTTGGGTTCCCTGAGGTTTTAGGGATGCTTAGGAAGCATGTGGCTGGAGTAGGTAGGTGCAAGTGAGATACTCTGAAAGAGGTAAGGTTGGGTGGATTAAAAAGAATGGGTAAACTAAACTAAAAGT
>CAUYQV010059819.1:0-36297 GCA_963574575.1 Galagoides demidoff
TTTTCAGACCCTCTTGTGCTTCATCTCCCAATATGCTCCCAGGAAGGAGGCCACCTCAGTTGCGACTTCCTTTTTGTTGTTGTTGCAGTTTGGCCAGGGCCGGGTCTGAGCCTGCCATCCTGAGTATATGGGACCTACCCACTGAACCACAGGCGCCGCCCCACCCCCCCCAGTAGGGACTTCTGAGCAGCAGGCTTCTGTCTCAGCTTTACAGAATGGAAGCCCTGAGAGCAAATCTCACAGAAATGAAGAACTGCCTCCCTGTGGAAGGCCTACTTTCTAAGTCCTTGCTGAAGACCCACCTGGCCCTCTGACAGAATCATGGCCTGCTGCGAATGAGGCCATGCCTGGCCACAGCAATACGTACTTCCCTTCCCCTTCCTTCCCCTTGACACACATTCATTCATTATCCCCCTTATGCAATATGTGGTCATTCAAAAAACATTTATGCACTATGTCCCAGACATTTTGCTAAGTCTACAGTGACAAAGAAAAGAGCTTTAATCACTTTCCTTATTTTCTTTTTACATTTTACATTTTTTTAAGTTTTACCGAGGTATAATTGCAAATAAAAATTGCATTTTTCAAGGTGTACAATGTGATGATTCGATATATGCATATTCTGTGAAATGATCACACAACGAACACTTTCATTACCACGCATAGCTACCATTTTGGGGGGAGGTGTCAGTGTGTGGTCAGACACTTAAGATGGACTCTCAGCAAACTTCAGGTACTGCTTCTCCATCGTCTTTCGCCATGGAACTTATTGTCTAATGAGCATATGCTTGAAAAATCAGAACCAAAGAGTCTTTATATTTCAGAAACAATACTTATAAATTTATGAATAAAATGATAATGAGGGAATCATAAGGAATATTAAAAAGTCTGGTAAAGAGTTGAGATTGTTGGGTGGCACCTGTGGCTCAAAGGAGTAGGGCGTCAGCACCAGATGCCAGAGGTGGCGGGTTCAAACCCAGCCCCGGCCAAAAATAATAAATAAATAATAACAAAAATTTTTAAAAAATAAAGAGTTGAGATTGTTGAATGTGGATGATGAGTACTGTGAAGTTCATTATATACTACTTAATTTACATATGCACATGTTTAAGTTTTTCTAAAATAAAAGTTTTTTTTTTTTCATTTTTTTAAAGTATTAAGGCTGGACACAGTGGCTCACGCCTGTAATATAGCACTCTGGGAGGCTGAGGCAGTTGGATTGCTTGACTTCAGGAGCTCCAGACCAGCTTGAGCAAGAGTGACACCCCAACACCCTGTCTCTAATAAAAATATAAAAACTAGCTGAGTGGGTGGCAGGCCGATTGCGTATTGTCCCAGCTACTGGGGAGGCTGAGGCAAGAGGATCGCTTGAGCCCAGGAGTTTGAGGTTGCTGTGAGTTGTGATGCCACAGCATTCTAGCTTGGGGCAACAGAGTAAGATCCTCTCCCAAGAAAAAAACATTAAAAAGTATTAACCTAAAGCAATAAATGCTAGATGCCAAAGGAATGGCGTAGCTGCAGTGACTGCTTGAAGCTCTGAGGTCGGAGAGTGAGTGGTAGCATGGAGGAGTGTGGGAAGTGGGAAAGTGTGTAGCAACCCTTGTGTGCACTCCAAGAGAGGCTCATTCGGGATGATTTTAAAAGGGTCTCCACCTCCAGGATAAGAGTTTCCCCCCTTCTGCCTTGGGGTAGACAATGACAAGAAGAATGGCCTGAATGTCACGTAGATCAACATGCTACTGGTTGAACCAGGAATTTCTTCTAACTATCCAGCTAGCCCACAAAAGGAGATATCCTTAAATGGAATAAGGTAAAAATGACACACGCGTTTTGTAAAATCAGTTGAAACAGGCATTTTTCTGGACCCAAACCGAGGTGTTATTACTAGGTTTGTTCTAGAGCTTGTTATTCAAATGTTAATGAATGGTCATTGCCTTGTGATTAAAAGGTCGTGTTGATGTAATGTTTACAGGCAGGATGTGTGGGCAGAACAAGTGTCCACACTGCTTAGCCATCACTAGCTATTACTCATTAGGAAATGCGGGGAGGGAGACTGGGGAAAGGGGAGCAGAGAAGTGTGGAATAGGTAGATATTTACAGCAGTATAGGAACAAGGAGCAACCACATCCAGGACTCTGAACTATACTAAGACCAAGAACAAAAGCGGTGGAGGTGGAGAGAGCAGAGGCCTGCCACATCACAGAAGCAAGGGGCAGATATGTGCTAGCGCTCTGAGGATCAGCAGGGCTGCTGAACACCAATGAGCACCAGTTGGTGTGAACCTGGTAGCCTTGGTTGCCTTTCATATATCACCATGGATGACTGCAGGGCACAGAGCTGTGTGTGAGGAAGGAGGTTGGGACTGCTGTCCTCAGGGCCCTTCTGGGCTGGGGTGGCGTGACAGCTCACAGTGACACTAAATGCAGGGCATGGCTCACAACATCTGCTCCTGCCTCAGACGTCCTTCTCTCCACACCTGGTCCCCTTCACTGATCTGAGTCCTGTTCTTACTTCAAAGCAGCCTCATCCAGGAAGGCTTCCTTGGTCACCCAAATTCTCAGTCGTTTCTCTCATACCTCAACTCCCATGACGTTCACTGTCTGCGTCATGCCCTTGGCATGTATCCTATATTAAGTTATTTTAAACAAACACATACACCTGTACTTTTTTCATATAAGATCCAAGAGCAAAGAAACTAATTCTGATTTGTTTACCACATAACCCGTTACAATGAGATCCGCACAAGTGCTTGGTGCGTTTTAGAGAGGAAGCACAGAGTTCAAAGTTAAAACACCTGTGTTTTAACACTAGCTCCACATTTCATTAGAAATCTGATGCCGGACAAGTAACAAGCCACTTAACTTCTCTAGGCCTCAGTCTCCTCCTTGGAAAAAGAGGTTAAAAATACCAAGACCTCCTCACACAGTTCTCAAGAGCACCACAATAAATAATGGATGTGGAAGCACTTTGTAAAAGCACTGTTTAGATTCAGCCTGATAATCACGAAAGAGTGTTGCTTCTTCCCCGTCTTACCAACTATATCAAACCTTTAATCTGTTGTGTCCCTAGCAGAACTTTGCACGTAGCAGAAGTTCAAGAAATATTTATCCTCTTTAATAACGCTCATAATAGCAATGTTGATGATTATGCCTAGCGACTATTTGTGAAGATAACTTAATGGTCACCTAATGCTTAGCAAACGTGATTTTTACAATTGAATGCACCCCTTAAGCCACAGGCTCTTCCCCCCTCTCCTTTATGACATGTTGGGTGAGGGTGGGAAGAGGCCTCCAGTCTGGCAGAGGCCCCTTTAAAAATGTACCCGGGCTCCTCCTCTGCCAACCAGGTTGCTAAAAATACGACAGCAAAAGCTGAAATATTTGCAGCGAAAACTGAATTTCCTGCTCCCTCCACCCCCTCCACTCAAATGGGTAAAATCCTGACCTAAGAAGCCCCCAGATCAGCTCCACCAAAGGCACAGGCCTCCTACTTTTCAGCCTCTTTCTTATTATGGAGTCCCTCTGTGGGCTCGAGCTGGGATGTTATGTTCAGAAAGTGCCCACTCCAAGGAGGGGAAGCCACAAGCATTGGCAAATAGATTGTCACATGTCTTGGCTTTTCTCCCTGCTTACTAGGACCAGCCCTCTCCAAATCCCCTTCCATCTGTCCCAAGAAGGATCTGTATTGGACCACACAAGCTTCCCACTAATCCATCTTCCAGACTCTTGCTAACCATCTCCTCTTCTGCCTGCCACGGCTTTTACTCTTAACCCTCTACCTCCGTGCTCCCTGTCGTCATCATCTCACAGGACCCATATGCCCCAGCCTTTCATTTGGGGACCTCATCTCCTTTCAGGGCCTGCAGCCCTTCCCCTTCAGTAGCCATGGGGGTTGGCAACTGTACGGGAAAGTCAGGGACAACTACTGGGTCCAAGCCGAGGTGATTAGAAGCTAATATTCTTAACGTAGACTAGTAGCACCAGCCCTGGGCCAGGAAAGCTGCTGTGGGAAGTGTCTCCTAGAATCATCGTTTTGCTGAGGACCAAAGAGCTACAGACACGGACCTGGGCATCCCATATTGCACCTGTTCCTTTTCCCAGCTCCTGTATTTGAGAATCACAGGCTCAGAGTTCCACCAGCCCACCATGCAGATGAACTCCAGCCACCTAGAGGTGCAGAAGAGGAACCTTTCACAAGGGTTGGTGTGTGCCCTGGCCCTACAGTGGCTAAGGCTAAGGCTAAGGGGTCCACCCTGAGCATGTCTTTGGATGTCAGTGTGTGACAGCCTGTTCAGGGTGTGTGGCTCTGTGGATGTATGAGCAGTGTGCATGACCCTGTCTTTGGATCTATGTGTATGTGAGGCTATAGGGGTTGCTGCTCTTGCATCTGGTATTTCAGCTTGTGTGAGTGTGTCTTCTCATTCCCATCTCTGCCTTCTCACCTCAGAGCCAGCCCATCCCCCAGGGTGAGCACTGTGGCCAGTTCTGCGTAGGCGCCTCAAGTGGGCTGCTACTGAAACGCTTGTTTTACAGATGGAATTGACAGTTGCCGTATCTGTTCTCCTGTGGACCCGCCAGTGTTCAAAGACAGCCTCACCCCGCACAAAGGTGTTTTTCAGGAAGAGGCAAAGGCTATGCTGCCTGTGTGGGAGTTTGGGGTGTGTGTGTAAAGATACCTCCCTCTCAGCTCTGACCAGCAGGAAGAAGGGCCCAGAGGCAGAGCAGCCTGCAGAGGGATGTTGCCTAGCAACTTAGGAGACTTTACTGCAAACTCACCAAATCCCG
The DNA here is from genome assembly GCA_963574575.1 of Galagoides demidoff. NCBI lineage: Eukaryota > Metazoa > Chordata > Mammalia > Primates > Galagidae > Galagoides > Galagoides demidoff. Next base: position 4,785 of record CAUYQV010059819.1, read on the forward strand.
AATTCCTCAGCTCTAATTTGGGAAGAGAAAAGCACAGAGTCTAGGCCTGGTATCTACTATGTCACCCCAATTTCCTTCTTTCCTCTCCCCTCTGAATTCTGGAGATGACGTTGGACAGGAACTGGCACACCCTAAGGCTCCAGATGTGCCCATCATATAGGCAAGGGTCTGAGTTCCCAAGACATCTGGCCATTTGGTGGAGGTGGGGAGATGGAAGATGTGCCAGAGACAGCTTGGGGAACAGATTTTTAGTTACAAGGGTGGGTGGGTCCCAAACATGCTGAGAGAGACACCCCTACACCCTAAGCCCTGGAATCCCAGCCAGCATCCAGCTCAGCTCAGGGCCTCAGCTGGCTGAGCTAGCCCCATCCTGAGTGGACACTGGAATTTTCCCCAACTCATTTTCCCTTTGCCAAGGAAAGCCTGTGAGCCAAATGTTCAGGTGGGAAGGAAGCCTGTAGTAGCCATCGTGGGACTGGCCAGTGGCTGGGGAGCCTTGCAGCAGTGCCTGAAGGTCCCCTGTCACACCCAGAGCCGCAGGGCTTTTCCCTCTGCTTTACTCTAGGCGGCAGCCATCTTTCCTCCTTCTCTCCTCTAGGACCTTAGCTGAGAAAGACTCTATAGTTTTCTCAGAGAAGGCCGACTCTGCCCAAATAACACGCCTCACTGCCAGCTCTGGCACCCTGACAAGTCAGGGGTGGTTGGTGACCACAAAAGTGACAGACTGCCCCTCCCAGATGCTCCTTCTATATCTCCCCTTCCCAGCCTCTCGCAAAGCCCACATCCTTCCTCATCATAGATCCAAAGACTCTATTAACTTCTAATTGCCTATACTTGGGTTTAGGGTATTTTTCTTCTTCCCAGGATCAAGTGTGAGGGTGGCCAGTTTTTGCTTTATTCCGAGGCAGTAGATCAAGATGTCAGGGAGAGTCTGGTGTGAGGAGTGACTGGAGGGAAGGGTGTTTCTTCCAAGTCTGAACTCATATCATAAACATACACGAAGGGAGTTTTGTTGGTTTGGTGCAGGGTATACTGGCAGGTAATAGATGATGGATCGATAGATATGTAATAGATACGTAATACAGACAGCTTGAGTAGGGTGATTGCCTGTTGGGGGGGAGGGTGTGTGTCCACAACAAGGTATCTGTACCCACCTAGAACTGCACAGGGCGTGCATACAAGGTCTATGTAATTATTTTTGCAGGTTGTGACTGTAGTGTCCGTGTGTTGGGAGAACACTTTTTAATGAGCCTGGTAGTGTCTGTCATATGTGGACAAGTGAGCCTTCTGAGCTTTTGTGTCCGCGCGCGCCAGTCACCAGGTTGTCTACCAACAGCTTTCTCTGTTCTGTAGCGGGAGTGATGATGGGACTTTTTTTGCTGCACGTCTTAAGGAGCTTTTCTTTGCGGACTGAGGGGGAGGGAAGTTAGAAGGAGCCATATTTGGGACTTCAGCTAGGTTGTGGAAATATGGAGAGGTGGGTGAGGGGTGCGTGGTTTTCTATCCATGGGCGGGAGAGGGTGCTTGGGCCCAGATGTGAGTGTGTTTGTGCCAGGGATGTCGGGGGCCTCCGTCTGGTCTGCCTACTCCAGCATGCATCTGCCTGGCAGTCTGCCGGGTAGCAAGCCAGGGGATTGAGTTGGGAGGATGGCGTGTAGGGGGAATAAATACAAGTGTGTGGGCGGAGGGGTTGGGGCAGGAGCGGAGCGCGGCGGAGGGAGGCGAGAGAGAGGGCGTGGTCCTCCCGCCACTTGTCCCCGCCCACCCTGCTGAAGGCTTCTGATTGGCTTCCCGGCCGCGGGGCTCAGGTTACATTCGCGAGCAGAGCCGAGCGCGGGAGACCGGACCCGGGAGGCGAGCTGCAGGTTCGGTGCGGGTCGGCTGGTGACCCACAGCCCTTGAGCCCCCACCCAGCATCACACAGACCCCACCCCCGCCTTACGCCAGCGTCCGCCCCAGGCAAGGACCCCCAACACCAGCATGGACTGCTGCACCGTAAGTTAGGGGGCCCGGGAGACCGGCACTCAGCTGGGTTCGGGGCAAGGGGCAACCAAGAACCCCCTGGAGGGCGAGTAAGGAATGGAAGTGGGTGCGGAAGACCTAGGAGCAAAAAGGGGTGCCTACTGAGACGTGGGTGGTGGGTGATGAAGGCGCTCGCTGGAGTTGGAAGCCCCAGGAAAAATGCTCCCCAACTTGCGGGGGCGTCTGAGCGTCGATCAGCCTGGCAGTCTAGGTTGGACTGGGATCTCGGCAGGGCTCTGCGACAGGGACACTGGAGGTTAGACGAGAGGAGGAACTTACCCCCCACACAGACACCCCAGGGAGACGCTGGAAACCGTCACCTAGGGAGCTGTGGCGACTCCTTTCTCCGGGCTTTCGGCCTCCACCCTATTTCCCATCCCACCGCCGCCGCCTGGGTGGGCGGACCGGCTGATGCTCCAGAGCCTTCAACAACCGCCTAAGCGCCCTGTACAGCGCAGGCTGGGATAATCGATTCATACTGGTTATCTTAGCAGTGTTGATGAGCACCGGAGAGCCGAGTCAATGTGGTTCTTGGGGCGGAGGGGTGGGTGTTGGCCGGCCCCCAACGCCTTCCGCTCTGGGGGGGCTGGGTGAAGTGACCGCTGGAGAGCCCTGCTGGCGAGGGAAGGAAGTGTCTGCGTTTGTCAGTGCCCACACGGAAACCTGGAGACAGCAGGAGCCCAAAGCCAAAGCGGGTTGCTGTTAAGGTGGCTCGATATGACAGCGCCTGGCACAGGACCTGCCTTACTGGAAGAGTCCAGTGCTCATACGTATATAAAATGTGTGTGTTCATTTATTTATTTTTAGCCCCTACATATGGAGAAAGACTCCTCCAAAGTCTTTGTATTTTCACTCAGTCAACTCAGCTAATGATACAAGAGGTTACTGACTTTGCCTGCTCCCCACCCTCCATCCTATGGCTACGAAAGAAAAAAAAAAGTGAGGTTTGGAAGGAAAGGATAGCCCAGTTCTATAAGAGGTGAGACTTCCTTATGGCTGGGTACCAAGACCCTAAGCAACTGTAGGGGCGAGTCCTGGTTGTTGTAATTGTAACTCCTGTTAGTGTCAATAATGGTTGCCAGTTTGTGACTGCTCACCATGTACCTAGCACTTTACATTTAATCACAGCAAGAACCTGGGTGAGGTGGCATTATTTCACAGATGTTCAGACTGAGGTTTAGAAAGATTAAATGATTTTCCCAAGGAGGCAGGATTTCAGCATAGCTCTGTCTGCTTCGAAGAGCTATACTTTATCCCCTCCTCTGAATCTGTACTGTTTTTCTTCATTGTACAAGTAATATGCTCATAATAGAAAATGTAAAAACTAAAGAAAAGTATAAAAGCGAGACATCAATCATCTACAACCCACCCCGTCCCCCCTGGTAACATGTCTCTTTCTGGCCTATTCCCTTTGCTTGTTATGCTCCAGGAAACAATTGTTGTGAAAGGGCTCCACTTTCCTGGGGTCCACCGAAGAAGAGCCCCTAACCCCCAGCAGTGTCTTATAAAGTAGAGAAAATAAATACATCATGGATTCTGGGATATGAGTGGGAAAGGGGAGAGGAGTGTGGAGGCTGGGGAAGGGGAAGCAGGAGGCATGGTCAGTGAGCAAAGGATCCAAGAAGCCAGAGAAGGAATGTAGCTTGTCTCCTTTGATGTCTGCAGAAGTAATTAGGGTAGGATGTGGCGTCCCTGCTTGCAGGCCCTGGTCTGCCCAGGACAGTGCTCTTAAGTGCCCAGGAAACCATACAGAGGGATTCTTAGATGTGGTTGGAATCAATGTCCCCTACAAAGGGGAGGCTCCCCACCCAAAAGGTATAGATACACGATTATCCCATTCCACCCAGTGCACAGGAGCCTTCTCAATTCATGTCCTGTCCTAGGTCTGGAGAGACAAAGGCTGAGCAAGAGAGACACAAACCCCTCCTGTGCAGGAAGGGGTTTGGGAAGAAGAAAGGGTGATAAGGTGGAGAGTTGGGGAAGGGCAGAGGTGGGGCTGGGCATCTTCCTACCACCTTCTGGTGGGCTGGGCTCAGTGCTGAAAAGTAGCAGGGACTTGTAAAGAGAACAACATGGTACCTCTTGGGGGCTAGAGGCAAGTCCTTCATCTTTCATTTTGGGGCTGCCTGAGCTGCCTGAGCAAGATGACCGCCTTGCCTGATGTTTGGGAAGAGCCTAGTCCTGCCTTGGTCCCTCTTTTCCCTTGGCAAGAAAACTCAAACAGAAATAAGGAAGAAGAAAACATTGTTTCATGTTTTTTTCTGTCAACAGAGATGTTGATTAGAATGTTGCATTGGCTGAATGACAGAGAGAGCCATATATATACACATACACACACATACCCCATGTATCACTTTTCTCGCATTCATTTAATCTGAAAAAGCAAAGTAACTTTTTTTGGATCCTATTCCTTTCTTTTGATTAGTCTAGTTGGCTTCATCCTGCTGAATTCAGAGAAATAATTACCTGCCCTAAGACATTAGCTAACAGCAGAGGCTACTGAATCCAATCACTTCACTATTTGGCAGCTAAATGACCTTACGTAGGTTACAAAACGTCTCTGAGGCTATATCCTGACTCCTAAAATGGGGATTAAATTGGGTAATTTGTGCAGAATGCTTAGCAGAGGCCACCTGACACAACTGGCAAGGATAATCTTTAAAGCTATTAGAATCTGGGGATTGAAGGAGACGTTATTCCTTTAGATCAAGTTCTAGTTGTGGCTGAAAAAAATGAAACTTGGAGGTGAAGTAATATGCCCAGCTGGGACTAGAGGCCATGGCTCCTATTTTGCTAACCAATGCAATTTCCACCTCCCCCACGACCACCCCTGCCAGATGTCCTACAGCAGTCTAGGCTATGGAAGGCCCTGTCCCCAGGCATCATAACCAATGAACCCCTTTCCAGACTCTTTTTACTGTCTTTTTAGTTTTGCCACTTAGCAGCTGTCCTGAGAATTAAGCTGGAGAGAAACACAGCTGATTCTAGAGAAGAGCAGAGGGTCAGGGGTGGCTTTGTCTGTTGGTCTCGGTTTCCATTCTGGATCCAGCTGGGGTCGGATGGTAACAGCTGGTCAGGTCTTAGCACAGTTAGGGGAAGATACTCCTTCCCAGAAGGGTTCCTCCTCGACTCAACCTCCTGTAAGGCCATCAAGATGAGGTGGGTCAGGAATGGTTATTTAAGGTTGTTGCCCCCTTTTGAGAAGGAGCCTCACCATTCCCTGAAAATATCCCAAGGAAGACTTAAGTTATGAGAATCAAAGAACTCAAAGGAGTTATTTCTGATTTTAGGTGAGAAATAAGAGGTCAGGGAAAGCTCTAGACCTGTGAAAGACAAGAATGTATTTGTCAGGCCCCTCCACACTTGCCTTTTCCTAATGCCATTTAGCCACATTTAAATGGACTGTGGGCTTCTCCAGCACAAATGAAAGAAGCCGGGGAAGTGAGGATAGCCTCAGGAAACATGGTAAAGGGGAGCCATTTGTAAACTAGGCTTGGGCAACTGGAATTGGAACATGTACTTCTGGAGCAGAACCTGCCTAGAACAGTGATCATTGAAGCCACCTCACTCATATCCTATCCACTTATGTGAATTGGATTGAGCAATGTGCAGAACTGAATTGCCATTACTATGTGAGACCTTGGTCATCTCATGTCCTAGAAGAAACAGTGAAAGCTGTGAAAGTCATCATGCAAAAAAAAGAAAAGAGCACAAGTTCCTAGAAACCAGAGGGTCAGATCAAAGGAGAAAGGCCCTTCCAACTTCATAGTAACCACCCCTATCCCAACCTGCACTAATGGTAATATTAACCAACAAAGGGGCACAGGAGCTGCACGTCTCTCCAATCCAGAGCCTTGCCTCCAAAATCAATAGGTTTTCAACTTTCCTAATGCCACAGTCCTTGAATACAGTTTCTGTGGGTCGCAACCCACAGATTGAGAACCACTACACCGTCTAACCCTTTCTACTTTCAGCTAGGGAAGGCTGTCAGAGAAGCAGAAACCTACTTTGGGGTGCAAGGGTGGGTCTGATTATTATTAGGTTGAACCAGGTGAAATTGTTATTATATGACCACTTTGGGCCTGTGAAAACTACCGTTTCACCCCAATTTATTACGGGTCAGTTTAAGACAACCATAATTACCACTTACTGAGCAACTAAAATCAGGGGTCCTCAAACTTTTTAAACAAGGGACCAGTTCACTGTCCCTCAGACCGTTGGAAGGCCAGACTGCCGTCCCCAGGCCGAGTCAGCTGCTAAGCAAGACAGGCAGCTGCAGCAAAAACACCCGGCAGGCGGGATGAATGTCCTAGGCAGGCCGCATGTGGCCCGCGGGCTGTAGTTTGAGGACACCTGAACTAGATTGTGCCAGAAGTTTTATGCATGTCATGCTATTTGTTCTTTCCCACAACCTATAGAAGCAGATATTATTGTTCTGATTTATCAGATGAAGGAGCTGAGATAGGAAAGGATTAGATGATTTGCCCAAGACCTCACAGTTACAGCAAGCTGTGGTCAAGCTTTGGTTTATTTCCTAAGCTGCATTTGCTTATCCTACAAAGTAGGGGTTAAAAATATATTCTGGACCTGACATATGAGGATTTGAATCTTAAGTCAACTGCTAACTACCTGTATGACCCAGGTAGGTTTTTAAACATTCCAGTCATTTTTGTTAACGGATGACAATAAAAATGTACGTCATAGCTTTATTTTTGAGGACTATATAAAAAATAATGTCTGTAAAACACTATGTTATTGGACCTGGAACAAGGTAAGTGATTAAATGGTAGCTATCATCAAACAGCTGTGTCCACCTAGTCCCAACCTTCCTCTTGGCCTGCTGCTCCCTCTCCCCAACACGCCCGCCCCAGTGTGAGACCCTGCTTTACCCCCTCCCCACCCTCAACTCTATCTTTGCACCTCCCACTCCGCGTGCCTTCCTCTCCACCCCCCAGGGCTGTGTTCCTATCCCACCCTCGCGGGATCACGATCCAGTCACCCCATAAGAACCCCCCTGCCCCGCCCCCAGGAGAGCGCCTGCTCCAAGCCGGACGACGACATTCTCGACATCCCACTGGACGACCCCGGCGCGAACGCGGCCGCAGCCAAAATCCAGGCGAGTTTCCGGGGCCACATGGCGCGGAAGAAGATAAAGAGCGGAGAGCGTGGCCGGAAGGGCCCGGGCCCTGGGGGGCCGGGCGGAGCAGGGAGCGCCCGGGGAGGCGCGGGCGGTGGCCCCAGCGGAGACTAGGCCAGGTGAGGCGGGCGGGCTGGAGGCGTCCTTACCCAGCCCTCCTCCCAAGAACCAGGGCAGCCTGGAGGGAGGGGGAGGGGTGCGGTGTAGGGAGCTGAAGGCGGGGGACTGGAAATCCGAGATTTGGGGTGAGTGGGACGGCGGGAAGAGGCTGAGGGTGCTGCGGGTTCCCAGGGCTCACTTTTTTCTCCCTTTTTACCCTCCCTTCTGCCCCACTCTGGACCAAGGAAGAACTGAGCATTTTCGAAGGTAACGACTACTACCCCAAAGCGGCAGGGTGGTAGCTGTGAGTGGGAGAAAAAGACCAAATCCCCTACCCTTCCCTCTGCCCGCCCTCACCCCTCCCAGCCAGGGAAAATGCACCCTGCGCTTTCGGGTTTTCTGATACATCAGGATGCCTGAGGCTACGACCAAGACACCACTGGACCAATACAGACACGCAGTCACCCCCATTTGGCTGCACTAACCTGGCCGAGGGATAGAAACACACCGCGGTGCACACACGTACCTGCAGCAGGGCTCACTTTGACACAGTGACTCGGGCGGGGGCGTTCTGGGTGGCTAGGGTCCCCTGGGACTACCCGCCCAAGTATCCTGGCTCAGAAAGGGGTGGTGGTGGAAATACCAGGAGAGGGCAGGTTCTCAGACTTTCTCTCTCCTCAGTTCCCGAGGAGAGATGGATGCCGCGTCCCCTTCGCAGTGACAAGACTTCCCTGCCGTGTTTGTGACCCCCTCCTTACCACCAACCTGCCAGCTTCAGGAGCCCCCTGCCTCCCAGAAACTCGCTCTCCCAGGCAGGCTCCATCGCGGAGTCCGTGCCCTTTTAGTTAGTCTCTAGTCCAGTATGGCCCCTATTTGCCCTTCCTCCCCAACCTGCCCTAAACCCTGAGCTCCCAAATCTTCCTTCTTTTGCTTCTCGCCCACCTCTCTCCGCACCCAGCATGCAGCTCTGCCTCCGCAGCCTCGGTGCGCTTCCCTGCGCGCACTGCGGAGGGCGCCCTAAGCGTCACCCAAGTACACTCCAAAAACAAGTCTTTTGGTTCTGTGCGCAGCTAAAAGGGGCGCCCTGCGTCTCTGTGCCGTTCCCGTCCCAGCCTAGCACTTGGGCTCGGGACAAGGAGAAAGGGGAAGAGGGTTTTCACGGTGTCAGATGCCCCTTGCTCTGATCAGAAGGGAAGTCCCAACCCCACACCTGCCTGTCGCGTCCTCTTCCCTCTCCCTAGCGCACTCTGAGAGCAGCCTCTCCAGCTCTCTTGTTTATGCAAACGCCGAGCGCCTGGGAGGCTCGGTAGGAGGAGTCTTCCGCGGCCCCGCCCCCGCCCCTGCCTGTGCCAGCCCGGTCCCTCACAGGGCTCCTGGGGCTGTGGCCGGAAGGTTTTTAATCTCAGTGTGTGCATGTGACCGTTCCGGGTTGGAATGTGAATAAAGAGGAATGTCCAAGTGTTCAAAGGGTGCCGGGGGGAGGGAGTTTGGGTGCATAAGGCCACCCCTTGGTGCTTGACAAGACTCGTTTGCTCAAACCAAAGAGCATGAATGGGGACGGGGGTGGGTGGAGGGGGGAAGGGTAAGGCAGAGGTGAAGCGAGCAGTACCCATGTCGAAACCTGCTCCCTTGACCCAGCTAAACTTCCTGCCTATGGGCGTCGTCTCCTGGACTTCAAGCTCGTTCGTTCCTTCCCTTACTGGTAATACTCGAATCACCTAGAGGAATTTGACATACCACCAGGAAGAAGAGGGACTCAATATGGTACCCAAAGACTTTTAATTATTAGCATCCTCCTTCACCGCCCTCGGGGATCAGAAGTCAGACCACCATAGGGAGCTTGGACTTTGTGGTCGTCACAGTGCTGGCAGACGAGGGCCTCTCCAGCAGCCCAATGCTAGGATCAGCCCTCACAGAAGTTTGCTCAGAAATCCCAGGAGCAGTGGCGTCCTCCCTGATGGATTTAGGGAAATTCTTAGTGAAGGGTAGAAGCATCCTTCAGAGGACAGCCATCCTCTAACCTGGGGACTTTTAAATTTTACTGTTCATGAGAATCATCTGTGGAACTTTGGTTAAAACGAAGATTCCAAGTGTCATCAGTCCTTACCCCCCCATAACACACAAACACACCCCCTAAGAGGGCTGGGAAGTGGCCTGAATCCAAATGTTGAGTACATTCTGGACCTGGACTAGCAGCTTAAGTAAATGGCAGAAGCAGCTTCCCCCCCTCCCCTTTCCTGATTGCCTCAAACAGAACTAAACTCAGCTGAATGCTTAAGACAAAGCTTCCAGGTAGTTATAGTACAGATGGAAATATAACAGAAAAGCCAATTGTGTTTCTTAAGTATGAAGAGGGGGCAGCGCCCTCTACCCCTAAACACATTTTACAATGTCAGAGTTTGAGGGTTGCAGGCACCCATTTTTAACCCCATCCCTTTCCTCCCCTCTGCACCACCCCCCAGCCCTCCTGCTCACCGAAGGTCACTACCCCCGTAGGTCCCTTTGGGCTTCTTCTTCCTCTCTTTCTGAAACCTGATCAGGCAGAAGGTAGCGACTGACAGCAACAGCACACCCAGGAGCACCCCGATCAGAGCCCCGGCCACTCGGCCTTTGGAGGGATCTAAGGAGACACGGGACCCTCAAGAGTTACAGACCTTCCTTGCCCATCCTCAGACAGCCCCATACAGCCTCCCCACCCCAAACCTGCCAGCCTGGCATCTTCCCAGCATACCGTACCAGTCACAGAGAGGGTCAGCTCACAGGATGCACTGCCCATCTGGTTGGTGGCCACACAGCGGTAGGTGCCAGAGGAGGTCAGAGAGAGGTTGGTGAGGATGAGCTGGCCAGACACCTCATCTAGAGGATGGAGAGGAAGTGTCCACCACTCGTGCCACCCTTGAGCACCAGCTGTGAGGAGAACTCATTTCACTTACATTTCTGTCAGAAAGAGTCTAACCTCATTTTTTGGGTTCAGAGAAAGGAAATGATTTGTCCCAAGGGACCGAGAAAGGCATTCCAAATCACTGCAACTTTGTGTTCTTTCCACCCTACGTAGCTGCCTTTTGAGGGAACTGTATATACATAAAGGGAAACTGGCAATGGAATTGGGCTGGGAAACTTACTGGCTGATATCAGGTTCCTAGTCAGGAGTAAAAGGTTAGCTTGCTAGAAACTGCATCGTCTAGGGTGGCTCTCAGCTGACCCAAATGTGTTTCTCAACTGCTTACCTTTGCTTTAAAAGACCACGCAGGAGTTTGTCCTGGGGATGAGGGGGTGGGTCTGGATTGATAAAGGACTTTGCTGGGACTGGGAGGAGAAAGGGTTACTGGAGGCTTCAAGAGAAAGCTGATTAGATAAATGGTTCTTCCAGCTGGAAGTGGTGGCTCACACCTGTGTTCCTAGCACTTTGAGAGGCTGAGGCGGGTGGATTGCTTGAGCTTATGAGTTCAAGACCAGCCTGAGCAAGACCAAGACCCCCGTCTCTTAAAAAAAAAATAGCCAAGCGTCGTGGTGAACCCCTGTGGTACCAGCTACTCAGGAGGCTAAGACAAAAGGATCTCTTGAGCCCAAGGCTTTGAGGTTGCTGTGAGCTATAATGCCACAGTACTCTACCAAACTTGGCAAAGTGAGACTCTGTCTAAAAAAAAAAAAAAAAAGGCTTCACACCTGTAGCTCAAGTGGCTAAGGCACCAGCTACATACACCAGAGCTGGCAGGTTTGAATCCAGCATCCAGCCCGGGCCTGCCAAATGACAACTACAACCAAAAAATAGCCAAGTGTTGTGGCGGGTACCTGTAGTCTCAGCTACTTGGGAGGCTGAGGCAAGAGAATTGCTTAAGCCCAGGAGTTGGAGGTTGCTGTGAGCAGTGACGCCACAGCATTCTATCCAGGGTGACAGCTTGAGACTCCGTCTCAAATAATAATAATAATAATAAATGGTTCCTCCAAAGAAATTGGCTGAAAGATTGAAGCCAGTCCAGGCTACTCTGCCTCAGTTTCCTTTTTTGGAATCTTGGAAGTGATTCATGATTCTTAAGAAACCGAAAAGGAGTTTCCAAAAGTAGACAAGTGGGAATCATCAGAATGCTCTCTGCCTCCACTCTCTTTCTGGATATCACAGTATATTTACTTTGAGAAATGCTCCCAGGATCACCCAGACACAGACAGTGCAGGAAAGACATTACAGAAAGCCAAGGAAGAGTCAGGGAAAGGTATCGAGGTGTTCCTCATCTTCCTAGCCATGGAACTAGTAATCTGGTTGTGTAGGACTTAAGAGACCAGATTTGTCCCGATCTCAGGTCCCCTCTTCCTGATGCCTGGGGCCCTTACCTTGAACCATGCTTCCAGGGGACGGTGTAGGAGAAGATCCAAGGCGCACCCAGTTGTACACTGGCTTGGGAGCTCCCTCAGAAGAGCTACATCTCAGTGCAGCAGAGCTGCCCACAGAGGTTTGCCCGCTCTGACTACATGAGGGGTTACTGGGAGGCACTGCAAAAACCACAGAAAGCGCCTCAGCAATCTTCCCACCTGACCCTCATTAAGCACTAGACTTCCTGCTTTAATACCCCTACCAAAATAGAGGCCCGCTTCTGTCCACACCCCACTGTATCCTGAGGAAGGGATTTGCCCTATTGGAAATTCTGATGGTCAGAAAATTCATTCTCATGGTGAGCCAAAATCTGCGTTGATGTAATATCCACACATTACTTCCAGTTCCTGCCCTCTGGGCCTGCAAGGAGAAATGACAATCTCTCCTCTGCATGACTGTCCTTCAGCGGTTTGAATACAGCAGGAATAGACCACATCCTAGGTCTTGTCTTTTCCATGTAAACACCCCCAGCCTCTTTAATAGTTTTTTCTAGTTGCTCACCTCTGAGCAGGCTCTAGTTTGAAGTAAGAAGGAAGCTCAGAACACAAAAGTGGTGCTCAGCGACAGAGGCCCTTGTTCCTTTAATGACCACTCCCCTCTTCTGCCACTGACTTCGAAAATAATAATCTAGCTACCTATGGAATGTTCCCTCACCATGGAGCTGGTGGGGACGTGACTCAGTCCCCATGTGTGGGAAAGGCTTTTTCTCTTACAATCTTTGTCACCAGGCCCTGAAGGAAGTGATTGTCTCTGTGGAGGGTGGAGTCAGAGCATGACCATCTAGATTAGAAGACTTGGGAAAGGGGGTATTTTCCTTTAGGGTCCCCAGTGCAGTTGTGTGCTCAGGCTGACAATGAGGACATGGGGAGACTTAGCAGGGCCAGTGCAAACTTTCAGGTACGTGGGTGGCTGACTGGTCCCCAGCTTCCCTTACCCAGCACAGTAAAGTTGATAAGCCCCAACCCATTGGTGTAGAAATCTGGCGGGTTATTAACATGGCAGAGGTAGGTTCCAGTATCTGAGGGGTGGACGTCAGTCAGTTTCAGCGTGGCCACGCCTCCTGTGGGCGGGTTCTGAAGCAAGATGGCCCGCTTTGCCTTAGAACCAGTTGGATACAGATGGCCATTGGTGAAGTATAGGATCTGGAGAGAGGTAGATTATACACACGAGTGCCTTTTCCTGCCTGGCATCAGCTCTACAGTCCTTTCTCATAAAAGTGGGAATAAGAGACCCTTCACATTAGCCAGGGAGGCTGACACCCTGTAGCTAAAACCACAAAGGTCTATCTGCTCCAAACATCACCCCCTTCCAGGTGCTAAATGAACTAAATTTGCTGCTTTCAGTTACACCTGGCTCTCTGTACCCAGGGTAGTGGAAACCCATGCAAATAGTTCTAGGAGAGGCAGCATATTATCCTAATATTAACCACAATGCCTTAGCGGCAATAGTTTATTAACTGAAACTAGGACTGTACTAACACAGGAGCTGGATGTAGGAGCCATGGGAGAAGAGGGGATGATACAGGGTCAGGCAGACTGCATCCCTGAAATGATTGGGGGAAAGCCCACTTACCTTTTCATCCAAGCACACTGATGCCCAGATGCACCCTCCCGACCCCACTTGGGTCCCTGCCTCTCCCTGCCAACCCTACTCAGCACGGCTGCTCTCAGCTCACAGGATGGGACTCAGAGACAGGTGTCCCAGGCTGCACAAAGCTCCACTCCAGGGCGAAGTTGTCTCCCACTGATGTGCTGTAGCTGCAGGTCAGCTCGGCAGTCGTGCCCACCGGTGCGCTCAGCGGCTCGGAGGGCACCTTCACTTCCACTGCTAGCCCTGGAGCTGGAGACCAGAGGAAGGTACAGGCCCAAATGGGGCTGGGGAGGATTTGGGCCCACACCCAGGAGATTATACCAGAAGCTGAGGATTCCCTCCGCAGAGCGCAACCCCTTCACCTCGTCTCTATACCTCCCTTCCCGAAACTTGAGGTTTGGTTTGGAGAGTGAGAAGCCCACAGCCTAGCCGGGTATTTGTGGGTAAAAGGGCTGAGACTGGGCCAAGTATTAGGGTGTGTTCAGCAGAGAAAGGAAAACAATGACCCTGCGGAGGTTAAACTCTCTGCCACAGAGAGGCTGAACTCGCCTGCCTGCTTGGCTACCTCTCCCTGGGCCCTCCCAGCCTCAACGCCTCCTCCCCAACTCTGCAGCCCTGTGACTCCCCAGGCCCTGAAGCCACAGAGGGACAAGCAGGCAGGAGGAGGAGCCAGGAAGCCAAGCCTCTGCCCCCAGTTCTCGCCCTCGTCCCGCCTGACCCCTCCTCACCACTTAGGTGTACCAAGCCCAACAGGGCCCAGCAGAGAAAAGGGCCAGAGAGCCTGGCCATGGCTGTCCTGCTGGGATGTCTGGGAGGGAAGAGAGCACCCCAAGGGCAGCCGCCTGGTGCTGGGCAGGAGCGAGACTGACTATCTCAGAGCAAACAAGGGGAGAGGCCGGCACCCTCACGTAAGAAAAACATGCTCCTCCCTCCTCAGGGCCCGATTCTGGAATCATTTTAACCCTACCTCTTCTTTCTTCCTCTTCCCACCAACCTCTGAAGCTATCTGTCAGGCCCTGGAAAAATGGCTGGCCTTGGGGTGGATACCCCAAGGGAAAGGCCTCAGAACTGGAGCTCTGGAGGGAAGGCCTGACTTTGGAAGAAGAGGGAGACATTCTGATCCCCCTCGAGCTGGCAAAGGACGAGGCCACCGCAGAGCCTTGGGCAGTGAGCATGCTGGCCACCCCACACCCTTCTGGCCCCTTTAGAGAGTCTTGTCCTTGCAAGCCCCCTTTTCTTCTCACCAGTTGCTGAGGTAGGAGTCTCCATGGAAACCACAACCTCCTCCCCATTCCCAGGGCCACTCCATTTTCTGGGCAGAGAAACTGAGATCTAGAGGAAACCCCAGGCTTGATAGGAAAGAGCGTTGCAGAATTCAGACATGGACTTGCATCACACCCTATGCCCAGCTTTCGCTGATGACAATGGGGATCACTTCGAGAGGACCCAGCAGGTGTGCTCCTTAAGGATTCAATGGTTTGGGAGAGGGCAGCACAAGTCAGCTTCTTCTCACCTGCCCTGGAAGAGGAAGTGGGAGACTCACGCCTTGAGCACAGAAAGTGCACAGTGGAAAGCACACCAAGCCCACCCATTAGTGGTCAGAACGCTTTAGTAGGGTCTCCTCAGCCTCGGGTTCTTTGCCCCTCTCCACAGGACAACAGATGACTCTTTAGCTCTATAGCAGACTGGAAGAGCTACCCAGAACTAGTGAGCTCCAAAGCTATATGGAGTAGTGTTACACGGCCTGGTTAAGTGTCCACTTTGCATCATTCTTGAGCTCAACTTCTGGGAATTCTGCTTTTGAAAGAGTGATTTGACTCTTCTTCCATACAAACACAGCGTATCTTTATTGAAATTGGCAAAATAAAAACAAAAACATACATTTCAAGTTAGTTCAAAAAATCTCTTCTCTATTTATTCCCTGCCCCAACAAAACCTAACCAAGCCAGCAGGACAGGTTCTATCAATGCAGGCAGCCAGAGTGGGAGCAAAGGATGGTGTTAGATAGGGGCGGGTACAGAACAAGGAGGCCTGGGGGATTCAGTGGCTGAAGTCTCTGCCTGGGCCCTAGGTGGGCAGCCCATCAGCATTCAGCTGGCTTCCTAGGGAGGAGTGGAGGATCAGTAGAGGTGCCTCCTAATCCCAGGTCTATTTCTTCTCCTTCTACCTCCTAGATATTTGGGTTTTACTGAGACTCTGCTTTCTCACAGTAAAGAAAGGTAGGGGACAAGGTTTTGGAGGCCCGGAGCGTGGCTACCCTCCCAAGACTCCAGCCTCTGGGCTAGAGGTGACCCCTATGGGAAGGAGAGACACCAGACAGTATGGTACAGTCAATAAGTGGCTGGGCCATCACACCAGAGACCCAGCCTGACTCTGGGCAGGCACCATCACAGGCACAGCACCCATGCGGCTCAGGGCAGAGGAAGAAACCCCACCAGGGTTGGGGGATACTGGCTTAGAGCGGGCCCCATCTGTCCTGGGCAGTCTTGGTGAAGACAAGGCCTGGCTGGAGAGACTGGGTGTGGGGGTCGATGCACCAGGCCTGGGATGGGGCTGCCGGAGGGCTCGTGCTGAGGTGACAGAGGAAAGGGTCCCATTCTTGGAGATTGTGTCTGAGCCCTTGGGCCAGGGCAGGGTTGGGGGAGCAGTGGCATCCTCCCTGGTAATCAAAGAAGTAAGAAGAGGTCAGAAGTGGGAGGGGGAACCGGGAGAGTCCTACATGCTTTGTCTTATTCCCCATCGCCCCCCATACATCTGCCCTCCCCTCTCTCTCCCTTAAAATCTGCCCATAGGAATGTTTCAGCTACTGCTCACCTTTCCATTAGATGAGAGGGGAGCCAGGAGAGCCCCCAATGCAGCAGAGACCAGGGACACTTACTTGATATCATTGGCCAGCTCCTCCAGGGCCTTGCCCCGACGTTGGCACAAGAGGACCAGCCCAGCCAGCAGCCCCAATCCAATCAGGATGCCCACAACAGCTCCAGCTACCACCTCAGCCCTTGGCCCTAGAAAAGGTTTGGTGTTAGAGGGGGACACCCAGCTGTTCCCCACCCCTTTCCAATCCCATTATCCTACGGCCATCGTATACATCCTCTCTTTTTCCCTGTAAAGAAGAGGGGTTGCTGTCAAGCAGAAAATGGCCAGTCATCAACCAAACATTAGTACCAACATTTGAGCAGAGCAAGTTCCCTGTCCCGTTACAAGGAGAGGCCTAGTGGACAGGCTTCCTCCCATCTTACCCCCCACCATCACCACCATTGACCATTCTCCTTAAACACACTTACCCCTCACTGACCTGTGCTCACTTCCAGGGTCACATTGCACTGGGCACTGCCCACCATATTGTGAGCCTTGCAGATATAGACTCCAGACATGGAAGTGGAAAGGTTGGTGAGTCTTAAAGACCCACGGACGGCATCTGTGGACACAATTTAGCCATCAGTCCAGGTACCCTCCTGCCCAGGGGAGGAGAATCCCTTTCCCTCCTCTAGAATGTGCCCCCTCTGATTCTCTAGAGTCACAGATTGTCTATTCCATGATCAAGGGGAAAGGTGCCACAGCCAGCATGCTGGGCTCTGCTCAGTCGCCTTCTCCATTTCCACCCCTTAGTGCATCCAACTCATATCTGAAAAAAGAGGCCAAAGGGGAAGTGATGTACCAGAAAACCAAAATACTGCTTTTGCTTGTTGTATTTATGAAGGGCAGTGTGAGAAAGAACATTAGGCTAGGAACTAAAAAACCTGGGTCCCAAAACAGGCTGTGTGACTTTAAGAAAATTATTTGAGCCAGGTGCGGTGGCTCATGCCTATAATCCCAGCACTGTGGGAGGCTGAGGAGGAAGAATTGCTTGAGCTCAGGAGTTGGAGACTCACCTGAACAAGAGTGAGACCTTAAGTCATGGAAAAAATTGAAAAATTGAAAAACCTAGCTGGGCACCATGTTGAGTGCCTGTAGTCCCAGAGGCTGAGGCAGCGGGATGCCCACAGCCTGAGTCTGAGGTTGCAGTGAGCTATGACACCACTGCACTCTGCTCAGGGGCATAGCGTGGTACTCCGTCTCAGCAACAACAACAAAAGCAAAGAAGTAAAAAATAAGCAAGGAAATAAAATAACCCTCCCCCCAAAAAGAAAATTATTTGATATCCCTGGGCCTGCATCTCTTCATCTGTGTAATGGGGACGATATAATCTACCTGCTGGCATTGAAAGTGTTGTATGGACTATTCATTGTAACAGTTAAGATTTATTGGCTGCCAAGTCCACACTGAAGACGGCTCCAAGTTCTTTCCACTTTCTACCTTACAAAAATGTCACAATGAACCTGTGAGTAAATAAGCACTATTCTGAAAAAGAAAAAAGCGTCTTTGGAAAATTAAGGTAGAAGAAATGAAAAGTAGGAAAAAAAGGCAAAATGAAAATCTCTATTCCTACTACTCAGGTCCAACAGTTGCTAACATTTTTTTTTTTTTTTTGTGAGACAGAGCCTCAAGCTGTCACCCTGGGTAGAGTGCTAACATTTTGCCATATTTATTTGCTTTAGTGTTTTGTTTTGTTTTGTTTGAGACAGAGTTTCACTGTATCGCCCTCTGTAGAGTGCTTTGGGGTCACAGCTCACAGCAACCTCAACTCCTGGGCTTAGGCAATTCTCTTGCCTCAGCTTCTCGAGTAGCTGGGACTACAGGCACCCACCACAACACATGGTTATATTTTTGTTGCAGTTTGGCTGGGGCCAGGTTCAAACCCGCCACCCGTAGTAGATGGGGTCAGCGCCCTACCCACTGAGCCACAGGTGCCATTTTTATTTGATTTCACTCTTTTACTGAGACAATTTAAGGTAAATACCCCAACATAAATCTCCGAAAAATATGGACATCGTCCCACATAACCACAATACCATTGCCACACCTAAGAAATTAATGATAGTTATCTAAAATCATCTAATACTCCATATTAAAGATGTTTCAATTGTACCTAAAATATTTTTTATAACTGGTGTGTTCAAATTGCATCGGTGGGTTCCAACAGGTGTGGGTAAAATCCCTATTTTACAAATGCAGGAAGGGAAGCACAGGGTCACAGAGCTAGTGAATGGAAGGGCTGGAATTTGAAGAAGACTCTAGCTCCAGAGTCTCTTTGGTCACAGTATACAGCACTTGAACGTACCTAACACCCGGTAGGCCATTTTCTCTGTCCTCCCCAGTACTTTTCCGCATTGCTTCCTCTTTCCACCCCAGTTTCTCTAGTATCTCTCATCTTTCCCCTTCCCAGCCACAGTCCAGCTGTTTCCAGAAGTGCCCTCACCTAAAAGTGGTGCAAAGAAAACCTGGGGGGCTGGGGGCGGCCGCTCCCACTGGTATTGGGCAACAGGCTTACTCCTCGGGGACTGGCAATTCAGGGTCACGTTGGTCCCCACACGGGGCACACCCAGGAGACGGCAGGATGGAGGAGCTGGAGGAACTGAGCAAAGGGAGAAACATGAAAACCCGCACCCAAGGGGCCCACAGACCCTCCCCCTCCACAGGCCGCCATACGCTGTGTCACTCTGTTTGCCCCTGGCCAAACCCACCACTCAGCCTCACACCTCTGAGTGTGGGCTGGCAGGGGCCTGGCAGTGCGTGCTTCTCACTTACCCAGCACACTGAGTTCTAAAGTTTTGATGCCATGGCTTTTACTTATGTCTTGGCTGCCTTGCACATTCACAGAACAGATGTAGGTGCCAGAGTCTTTCTCCCGGAGGCCCTGCAGGCGCAGGGACACATTTCGGGAAGGCATGGGGTAGACCAGGGATGCTCCGGTTGTGTTTGACGTGACCCCATTGACGTAGGCCAACACCTGGTGTGGGCATAACACCACCCTGTTATTATTTACACATGTGCACCATGTCCAAGGACCCAGCCAGTAGCCTCCCCCAAACTGGCATGATTCAGATGCCTCTTACCTGTCCCCATCCTTCTAATCTGCACCAGCTCCCATCTACCCCTTTCTCCCTAGGTCCTGTCCCCAGGTCCTCTTCCTGTCCCTGGGTCCTCTTCACCAGAGCAGTTCAATTCTAAATCCCTTAGGCATTATTTCTTCATCTCTCACTTGGGGTGTTTAGAATGGTGGCACAATAGGGGAAGGCATATGGATGAAAGGAACTTAGATTTCAGGGGTAGATATGGATTTTGTAGGGCCTAAAATTTGTAAAATGGGGACCTCTTCAAGAAGATACAGGCTCGGCACCTGCGGCTCAAGTGGCTAAGGCACCAGCCATGTACACCTAAGGTGGTGGGTTCAAATCCAGCCTGGGCCTGCCAAACAACAATGACAACTACAAGCAAAAAATAGCCAGGCATTGTGGTAGGCACCTGTAGTTCCAGCTACTTGGGAGGCTGAGGTTAAGAGAATCGCTTAAGCCCAGGAGTTGGAGGTTGCTGTGAGCTGTGATGCCAGAGCGCTCTACCCAGGGGGCCAGCTTGAGGCTCTGTCTCAAAAACAAAAAAAAAAAAGAAAAAGATACAAATATCCTCTGTGTGTATGTATACAGAGTCTTGCTCTGTTGCCAGGGGTAGAGTGCGGTGGCAACATTACAGCTCACAGGAACCTCAGGCTCTTGGGCTCAAGCAATCCTCCTGGCCTCATCCTCCAGAGTAGTTGGGACCACAGGTGTGGGCCACCACACCTGGTTAATTTTTAATATTTTTGTTAGACTGAGTCTCACTTTTGCTCAGGCTGGTCTCAAACTCCTGAGCTCAAGTGATCTTCCCCACCTCAGCCTCCCAGAGTGCTAGGATTACAAGAAAAAGAAGATAAAAATATCTTAAGAAAAAAAAATTGAAATGCTTGAACACATTTTCCAGGACCTTGGAAAGAACCCACACAAATGAGTTCTGAAAATTACTCTCTTGGCTTCTTGGTTAATTGTCCTTTGAGTAGGCACGGTGGGAAAGAAAAGTGGGGGAGATTATGGAAGGAGGCTACTTTTGCCTCTTAAGGTGGTATAAAGGGGTGAGGGGGACAGGTGATAGTCATTTGGGAGAGAAATGGCCTGTGACTTGACAGGGTCCAAAGTAGAGCATAAGAAAACAAGAACATGGCTTTTAAAAGTTGTGTTACTTGTCCTAAGCCTGTCCTCTTTCCTTAACTTTGGCCCCCCACCCTGACCCCCCAGAACCGTGTAAAATGCCTTTTGCATTTCTAGGGAAAGTTGGCGAAAGAGAATTCTTTGCGGGAAGCGTCCAATTAAAAAAAAAAAAAACCTGAACCGGTGAGAATTTTTGCTTATCCCAGACACTCCTTCCTGAGCCCCATTCCCTGGTCACCCCTCCCGCCTACCTACGCCTCCTGCTGGGTGCAATTTGCCACAGGCTGAGATGTTTTCCTCCCTCACCTGGACAGTTTCCTTCCCTTCCTGCTTCAGGGACCAAATCACGACGAGCACCTCCCTGGGCTGGGCCGAAGACACCTCCCCGTGCAGGGTGTACCACGCCGGGAGCACCACCTCTGCTCCTTCCACCGCCTGCAACTTGGAGAGGCCGGCTGGCGCGTGCATCTCCAGCTGGGCACGCGAGGGGGACGCTGGAGGCGAGAGCAAGGAGGCCGCTCTGAGCGCCGAGGGCTGGCTCCCGGCTCTGTCCCCCGACCCTGCCCCACGCGGCTCGAGCAAACTGGAAAGATGCGCCACGGCGAGGCCTGGAGCAGCGCCCAGCGCCCGCCAACCCAGTGTCCAGCTTTCAATGTCATTGGACTTTCTTCTCTCCACCCACCCTGCCCCCAGCCCCTGGGTTTGTAGCACCGATAGGGCCCCATTTATTTGCATTTTATATGCCCCAAGAAGAGGAGGCAGATCTCCGGCTAGGAGGGGAAGGACAGATCTACTACCTTTGTTCTATACCCCTCGTACCCATTTGTTCCCCCAATTTCCGAGGGCGAGAGCTGAGGGAGAGCAGCGCCACTGGTCGGGACAGCAAGTGTTCCTCAATCCCCAGTTCTCAACCCGATAGGCGGAGGCTGTTGGGAGGTCGCCGGGTTAACCCCGGGCTCCTTCTGAACTGTCCAGAGCAGAGAGTGGAGTGGCCCAGACCCAAGCCCGGCCCAGTGGCTGCGGTGGTCCCCAGCCTCCCGCCCAATCCGAACGCGCTAGGCTTCCCCAGGAAAGCGGGGTGTGAAGACCCACAAAGCTCCCCTGAAGCCTTCTGAGGCGCGGACGACCTGGCTGAATTCTCTCGGGTCGCAAGGACTTAAAGGCGGGGCGAACGAGGATCTCCTGACATGTGCAAAGCTTCCCTACGCGTGTGGGAGCCCAAGAGGTGGACTGGTGTTCGTTTCAAGGAGGGGGCTATCATTTACCCTGTGGCGGTGTTTTGACCTTCAGAGAGGCAACGGAGCAGTCGAGTGCTAAGCCCTTTGGGGAATATCTTGGGCTTATGCCCGACCAGGCCTGAGGCCCTGTTCCTGAGCTCTGCTCTTCCTGGGCCTAGATATTCTGCGCCACAGCACGGGAGAAGCACCGTCGCGTGGCAAGCAGGCGGCAACTCATGGACAGAGGCCGCGGACAGCTCCGGCTCTCCGCCTTGGCCTTAGCTCCAGCCTGGAGGCCTCTTAAGGGCCGGGAGCCCATCCGGTCAGGATGCCCGCCACCCCCACCGCTTCCCGCGGTGCTTCTTTATAGAGCCCCCATCCCTATTCCTCGGCCTTCGCAGCACCCCCCTTCCCATTTCCTGGAGGGTTCCGACGGGTTGGGCAGGAAACTTGGACCCAGTGATAAGGCAGAGCACAATGAAGGGGGGGCTGCCAGACCGGAGGCGCTATGGGCGAAAACAACTCCAGTCTCAAGGAACTCGACGCCCCCTGGGGACCCGGGCCCAGGCAGGGCAGGCCGGGAGCCTGCGGACGGTGCGGCTCTCTCCGATGGTTTCCGCAGCACACACGGAGCGTCCAGAAACGGTTCCCGCCAGGAAACTGCCTGAGCCCCGGGGGTGGGGGGTGGGGGACGAGCTTCTTTGGCGCGCGTTCTCCCAGGGACCCCCCCCCATTTATAACTGCAAAAGGTTGAGGGTTACAATAGTGATGGACACCCTAGGGTCTGGGTAAATAGTCCCTGTCTTAGCTCTCGGTCAAAACTAGGAGCAGCAAAGGGTCCTCTGTCCCGGGTGCCTGCTGGAGCCCAAGCCCCCACGACTGGTCAGCCCTGTCTGCTCCCAGGGTCCAGGGGGCCTCTGGGAGAGAAAAGGAGGTTGGTTGGGTCTGAGTGAAGGACAAAGGGGAGGCCCAAGAAAGGGACTCTTCCAGCTCACGGCCCACTAGGAGTCCAGAGTGAGGGAGCAGGCAAGGGCCTAAGGAGAGCGAAATGGGCTCGCTCCCCAGGGCTACTATTTTTAGTCTCCCTCTTTCTCTGAGAAACTCCCCCCGCGGGCTTCTCACGCCCCAGGGGCAGCAGCGTTGAGCCGCTGATGAGCGCGCAGGGCAGGAGAGGGCCTCACTGAGAGCCCAGTGTAGCTGAGCCGGGAGCCTGCCCGGTGCGCCTCGGTCCTGAGCGCCATTTAACCCTCGAATGGCCGGCAGGAGAGGGGAACTCTCTCCGTGAACCCCGAAGAACTTTTGAGTCGAGGGCCTTCAGTATGACAAACTGAGGCTCAGAACTGGGATAGAAAAAGGAGAGGATGCAGATACGCTCCAGGTGATACCCAGAATGCCCAGGCAGCAAACTTGGGTTTTCCTCCCTTGCTGTTCCCCCGCCCCCATCCCCCGCAGGAGGGGGCTAGGAGAGTTGGGGTAGAACCCCAAAGAAAAAGAGGAGCTGAGGTTGGAGTTGGGAGAGCCAGATTGAGAAGTTGAGGGATCCTGGATCAACCCACCAAGTCTAGAGGGGATGGGAGCTGCTCTTGAGAGTCACTTTGTCTGGAATGGTCCCTTTCATGGGGACTCTAATCTTTCATGCCCCAACACCCTTGGGGTACAGACCAGGTCAAAGGGGGTACAGGCAGGACCTAGGATCCCCATTTCAGTCCCCATCATTGTAACTGAATTTCACTCTGCATCTTTCCAGGCCTTACTTGCACTGGCGTTCTCCAACCTGAGAGACAGTTAAAGCAGATATGGACATTAACCCCCATTCCAGATCCTTGACAGGGGAAAGGCAATACAGCCTGGGAGGCAGCAAGCGAAACACCTCATAATGGGCTTAGCTCCTACTTGGTCCTTCTCTCCCCCACATGGAGCCCTGAACCACCAGCTCCTACTGAAGCCCCCCCCCCCCCCCGCCCCCGCAGGCCTTCGATACTTCCCAACCACTTGCTCCAAAGACCTTCCTCTCTGACTCTTTGGGACCTGCTTCCCTATTTCTCTTGTCCCTTTGGTTTTGGGAACCGATGGGGTGGTGGACCTGGGGAAGGGGGTATCACAATTCTACTCTGTGCATTTGTATCCCTCCCCCATTTCCTGTGTCCCAAATGACCTCACGGTCATCCTTTTGGGACACCTCCCTTCATTCCCAAGGCAGGAAGCAGGAAGAGGGGGCAAGAGGGAGGATCTGGGCCAGGGAATTGACATGAAGTGCCTTTGTCAGACCTGAGGACCAGGGACTCCCTTGGGAGATGTTTCTCATCAGCTTGTGTGTGGGGTGGAGGGACTAGAGGGGGGCTGGGGTTAGGTCCTTAAGCTCTTTAGCCAGTGTCTCATTTTCATCTAGCGGCTCAGCTCATCTGGCTCTGCTAGGTGGGGAGGTAGGGAGTGTGGCGGGGGCTGAGGAATGGCTCTGATAACTCACCCCAGAGGTCTTCAGATCTTCCAAGCAATTCCCTTACTTCCCTCCCACACACAAACACAGCACCCAAACTGGGAGCTATCCCTGCTGGAGCAGGGAGAAAAGTCAACACGGGTCACCGATGCCCCAGAGCGCGGTGGGCTGGGGGAGGGAGAGTTAAGGGGGAGAAAAGTCAGCACAGGTCACTGGGGCCCCAGGGTGGGGTGGGCTGGGGGTTGGTTAAGGGGGAGCAAGAGATGGAGGCGGGAGTCTTATCCCGCCGGTTCCTCATCAGTGCGAAAAGGCCTCCCTCAGGGTCTGATTCGCCCCATCCCGCGTTCCAGGCTCCCTCCTGTACTCACCGAGGGTACTCAGCCCCAGAAACAAAAGGCGCAGCACGTCGGTCGCTGGGGGCCTGGGCAGGGAAATCATGGCCCTCCCTGGTCCGGATGGAGTTCGGAGCCCCAGCTCAGAGACACACCGACTGACAGGTGCCACGGCAGCGCAACGGGCCGGAGCGGGTGCGGAAGCTGGGCCACTGACACCAAGGGCGGCCCCAGCCCAAGTCTGGGCTCCCGTGTGCCAGTGCTGGGGTGGGGACCGACGGCGACAGGGGGGCGGGGCATTCGAGGGGGCGGAGAGGTCGCCGTCCTCCCGGGCGGGGCGCGCGGGTGACTAGGCGGAGAGGGGGTGCTTCTAGAGCTCCAACAGCCGGATCCCACGGCCTTTACCCGGTCAGGACTCAGGGTGGGGTTAGTAAGTCGTTATGTCCCCACAAGCAGGCCCGGAGCTCAAGGAGAAAGAGGGGAGTCTTGAACTATCATTCTGCGCCATACCCACCCCTTCTGGCGGGGTTGAATAGAAAAGGTGACTAGGAAAGGAGTGGAAAGTTTGGAGACTATCCCAAATCTAGAAGCCACCCGGGTACCCCTGACACTGCCAATGCGTTAGGGGTCTGGCTCGAATCAATGGCACCAAGCGTGGAGGTGGCTCGTCCTCGTCCTAACCTGAGCGGCCTTCCTGGAGGAGGAAGAGAGTAGCGTTCCCCCTGGGTCCCCGGGATTCCGCAGTGTGCCGGGCGCAGTGGCAGGAAGAGGCCGGAGCATCCGCCCTGCAGGACCCGTTTTGCTACCGGGATCAACCGCTTTTCCAGCGCCAGGGCCGGGCTTCGCCACCCCACCAGAGTCAGGAAGGGTTACAGCCACGCCCGCCACCACCCATCTCGCACGAGGGGGAACTTTGAAGGGCCCTGGGCTACACCGGGACGTGCCAGCACCTGCGGGTCAGTCTTCACCCGTGAGCGGGGAAGAGAGGGCCCCTCGGCGAGTTCTTGCAGACCCCTAAAATCCACGCTGGGTGATTACCCTAGTCTTGAGCCTCACACCCCAAGCAGGGGAAAATGGCGCAAGGTAGGAGCTGAGCAGAAAACTGAGGCAATACTAGTTAGGTTCCTAGCTCCTCTTCCCCCACCCTCAAA
This sequence comes from Galagoides demidoff, assembly GCA_963574575.1. Classification (NCBI taxonomy): domain Eukaryota; kingdom Metazoa; phylum Chordata; class Mammalia; order Primates; family Galagidae; genus Galagoides; species Galagoides demidoff. Next base: position 30,200 of record CAUYQV010059819.1, read on the forward strand.
TGAGCAGCTCACAGGCCTTATGCTGACCGAGGGCGGCTATGGGAAGAGAGACAGGACAGAGTCCTCCGTTTCCTCTTTATTCCCCAAATCTTTAATGCCTCCCATCGCCGCAATGAAAGGCTCAGGCTCGCTCTGATCCTTTAATTCCCTGGAGTAGATCTTGTTCTCTGGGAATTTAATTTAACCGCCTCCTCCCCCCGCCACTTGTCAAAGGGCACCTGTGCGCCCTCTAGCGGCCGCGGCTCCCTTACAGAAGGAGACGCACCTGTTCTTGATTCTCATCCAATAGCCAAAAAAAAAAAAAAAAAAGAGGTGGGACGCTTCTTCAAACGTCTGAGCACAGCTCAACCACTGAGCAAAGGCCACCAAGGGCAGAAAGTCTAACGAATTCCTGGCGCTGCCTGTTCTAGAAGCAGAGTTGTCTGAGGACCAGAGCAGCCAGGCCTGCTGTATTCCATCTACTCCACACAGTTGTCTGCTGTTTGAACACCGAGTATGGTCCTTGTGCCTACACTGCACAAGGTCTTTCTCCATACAGCGCCCCATAGGCCCTCTCGGCTGCCTCTTCCCAGTGTGACTTGTCTGGCTTCTCTTCAAATACCTGTCATGCAGTGGCTTTGAGAATGCCTATGCAAACACTAGCTTGCTCATGCAAACCCTGGAATCTAATACTTGCCAACCCGTGGCAGCAAAGGCAACAGGAATAGGTAACTGCCAGTCCCATACTCTTATGCAAACCACAAGCTTAGAATAGCCAAGTAGACTGAGTGGAGGGGGTGGGGGCTGTTGGACTGGTTTCCCTATTCTATCACACTCAAATTTTTCTTGGCTTTAGTGGAAATTGCAAACCACCTCTTGTAAGCACCCCTCCTGTGTTTCCAGCCCAGAGTTAAGTCTCCCAAATAAGAAAATCCTTCCGAGAGAGGAATAGGACAAAGTCTTTTGGTTCTAACCCAGGACACCAAAGCATCTAATCACACACGCTGTGCTCATTCCTATCAAGTGCTACATAAGGTACAGCCTCCTTACTCATTTCCTGCAGCTAACTTTTCCTTCAGAATTCAGATTCCAAATAACGTGCCACATGGGAAGTGAAGCTGCTATCCAGGATCTGTAGGCAGTGAATGTCTCCACGTAACAGTTAAGGTCTCTTCAAGACTTTTTCACCTCCCAAGAATTTTCCTCACTGTATCTTGCCTCATTTTCCAATTACTTCTTTCTTCTGACCCTAAGGCAGTCAAGTCATAGCAGGAGCCAGCAGGGAGGCTCCATTACTCTCCATGTTCACCAAGATGCATTTTAGAATGGACACTGCTCTCCTCCTTGGGGTAAAACCCAGTGTTGGCACAGATGATCTGTGTGTGTGACTTGAGAACTGCTTATATAAACGTGTGTGCAAGAGCTAAGTCCACACGATTTCAAACGTTGGACGCTTGAATAGCATTAGCGTTTCTTCCAATCACACCTCATTTCTTATCTCCAAAGTATTTCCTAATACTGATTCTTACATCTGAATTTAGTCTCTCTGTCTTTAAGCCTTCATTAAGGACTACATAGTCTTTTTCTTGTTTTCAGCAATGCTCATAGTTATCTGATAACCTACTTTCTCTTTTCTAGACTGTTCTAGCCAAAGAGACTGAATATTCAGGATTCATAAGCTGCTTCCTTTGCAAGCTACCAATTCCCACCGCTGGGTTTTGTCCTCTTCCCCCCTCATCCTCACCCATCCCAAGCCGAATGGTGAAAACATACTAGATTTAGTCTTTGGCGTCTTCTCCATGCCACTCATAGTGCTCCAGCAATGCCCCATTCTGGGTCCAAAACATCCTCATTAAATGTTTCCTAAATGTTCTGCTTTAGCTAAGCAACTAACATCAATGGAAAACGGGATGCAGAAAAAAATGCATGAAGCATAATCTTAGTTTTGGGATTGGTCATTGGTAAGCTTTGGGGGATTCTGTGTAGTATTCTAATTAATAATTCTTTTCCTACAGCACTTGGCACTGAATACTCTGAGACTATTGCTACATGATGGTCAATGGTGCCTCAGCCTTGAGGACTATAACTCCAAGTTCCAAAGAAGAGAAAACTCATGAGGATTTCCTGAGGGCCCTGCCTACATAACAGGTGCTGCATTCAGACACTCTCAGGGTATTTATACTCTCCCTGAACTACTACCCATTTTTAGCAGGCACATCAAAAACCAGCCAACTCCACAAATCCAGACTCAAATAACATAAATAAGTCATCCCATTGTCATTGTAAGATCTCTAGTCATTAGAAAAATAAATATGCATTAACCAAGAGGTTTCAGAATGAGAAAAATCACTGATTTGAGACTATTCAGGTTGCAGGAAAATTTTTTTGTCCACATGCAAATTTATCTCCAGTAGTATAGAAAAATGGGGAGAATGATAGCTCTTACCTGGATTTGCAGCCCATTTAAAGTAGTTATCTGAGAGATGAGGGGAATCATTAAAGACATTCAATCTAACCAGCTCCTGCCACAAGACAAGTGATCCTTGACTACTCTATTAATGAGCTGTTCTTAGCCAAAAGTACTAACCTTGGCCACTCCATTAATGAGCTATTCTTAGCCAAGAGTACTAACTCTAACTAGAGTGATAGTTGACCCACAAGAAATCTCTGAAAGATCCAAACATGATAGTTATTTTCCTAATGTACTGATATGTTCCAATTTTCTCTCCTACGGATCACGTTTAAAAGACATTTTTTGGATGTTTATATTGGATCCTCATTTTCCATTTTTAGAGATAGCCAAGATGACATCAGTTTTCTACTTGTGATCCTTGAGAGACTGGCTCCTGAACACTAAGTGTAAAAGATGAGGAACGAGTCTCTTACAAACTCATGCACTTAGGGTCAGAAGGATTATCCTCGTCATTTTTTAAAAAAGAAATACAAAGTGAGATGCCTAATGACCTTTGGTGCTTTGACAAGAAATTATGGCATTGGTAATGGGGTGTAGAGAGTGCAAGACAGTGAAGCTATCCTGCTCTGCTCTGTTCAGTCTGAGCAGGAAAGTCAGGGCACAGTTCCCACTGCTAGTGTGGCCACACTCTGCTACAAAAAGCTCAACTAGTAAGCCAAGGGGCCAGGAATTACTTTAATTTGTTTTTTTTTTTAAAAAGTTGAAACGGCAACACAACCGTAAAGTTGGTACATCACAGAAACGAAGGTCTTTGCAGGCAACACTGATTGGAAATAGCAAAACACTTGGTTGGTGAAAAAAAATGAAACTCTAAATTATATACAATAGTAGCTAAGGGAGATATTGAAAAACAGTCTTATTTACCGCGATTCAGGATTTAACTTGCCATTATCTATTGCTTATTTATTCAGGGTTGTAAATATTACTTATAGAGAGACATAGAGATGTGTAAAAATGAAACATTGTGAAAAAAATACAATTTTCAATTTCATATGAAACTCAAAGTATAAGTTTTGTCCAATATGGAATGTACCTACAATTTGTTTATATTAGGGCTTTAAAATTCATTTAAAAATTGGTTTTTTGTCTTTAAAAAAGAAATAGCTGGCCCACCAGGCAAGTTCGCTATATATCTTGCTCGCTCCAAATGAGCATGTGCAGGTGGGGTCTGTTTGTTCTGCCCAAAGTCTGCTACGATTCCTTAAAAGTTGTACTGGCCCCAGTCGTGGAAAGAATTTCCATGAAGAGTCTGATGGCAGCATCTGGATGAGGAACAGTCTGTGTAACGGGAAACAGTAGAGGAGGAGGAGGTAAAAGCCAGAATCCTTATGAAGGATGACATTCAGTTGTTAAACTTTAAAGGGTATCCAATGGCTTTTTCCAGGCACTCAACTAAAGAGCCAGCGGAAAGAAAATCCCTCTCTACTTCTACAAATTTGATGTAGATGGATTTGGGGGAAACTCCGGGATCCACAATACAGTTCTGGGACAAAAACCCGTTAATACCAACCCAATCTTTGCTGAAGGTTTTGGTATTTGCTTGGAAATGTAAAAATAAGCATTGCTGCAGAGTCCTGACCTCAGCAATCCCGAGGTAGCAATAGATAATTCGGGTGGGTTCTATTTCCACCTGTAACGAGGCTTGTGCTGAAAGGGTTTCCAGGTCAACCCGGCCCTCTTTTCCTGCATCCAGAGAATGTTGCTCCACATGGGGTGACAGGGGTCTCTCAATACATTCTTCATAGCCAATGGCATAAAGGCCGGGGCTTTTAGGAATGCCTCCAGGCAATAAATACTGAACAACATTCCCACCGGTTGGTTTGGAGTGGGCAATGGGTATCCAGTCAATTTCCATGTGTAGCTCCAAGCACCTAGCTTCACTAATAGTGATCTCTAAAAATTTGTAGTAAACGTTTTTCCAGTTCATTTTCTGCACTCGGGTCATAATGATCCGCCCTTCAGGCTTCTCAGAGTTGAAGTACTCCCGAAGTCGCTTGCCAAGAGGCACCTGGGAGCTGATTTCTGCATAATGGTACCGAATATCCTCTTTCCAACGGGTGTTGTAACCAATTCCAAAAATGGCCAGTTTATTAGAAAGATGGAGCCTTGAAAAGTCTGTCCAGCTCTGAAACAGTTCCCACTTCAACTGTACCGATTCCAAAATCTGTACAATATTCTGCATGATGTCTCTCTTCCTAGAAAGAGAAATAGAAGTCAAATTCCTCAGGTGTCTAGAACAGGACAGTCACATGCACTTTGTGTGATGATGGGGATGGTCTATACCTGTGCTATCTAATATGGTACCACTAGGACTTAAAAGGTGGCTAATGTGAGTAAAGCGTTACATTTTTAATTGTATTTAATTTAAAATTACATTTAAACAGCCACATGTAACTAGGGGTTACCATATTAGATCATGCAGGTGTAGATAATCACAGTATTAAAATGTAAGAAACATCCACCCCAGGGAGTATATAGGAATTAATGATAAACTACTTTCTATTCCTTCTGTAGCCTTGCTGTATCATATTTAATCAATATTAACACCCCAAACTCCAGGATTTCAGAAATCTAAGGGTAATAGATTTTTTTTTTTTTTTTTTTTGCAGTTTTTGGCCGGGGCTGGGTTTGAACCCGCCACCTCCAGAATATGGGGTCGGCACCCTACTCCTTTGAGCCACAGGCACCATCCAGGTGATAGATTTTAAAGTGGCTATTATAACACCTATCATGGCCTTCAGACCTAACTAACTACCACAATAAGATGAAGATCCAAAATTCATAAAAGCATCTGTTAAAAATCAACAGCTTAATTTCTTTCTTTCTTTTTTTTTTTTTTTTTTTTGAGACAGAGCCTCAAGCTTTCCCCCTGGGTAGAGTGCCATGGCATCACAGCTCACAGCAACCTCCAACTCCTGGGCTCAAGCAAGTCTACTGCCTGAGCCTCCCAAGTAGCTGGGACCACAGGCACCCGCCACAACGCCCGGCCATTTTTTGGTTGCAGCCATCATTGTTGTTTGGCAGGCCCGGGCTGGATTCGAACCTGCCACCTTAGGTGTATGTGGCTGGCGCCTTAGCTGCTTGAGCCACAGGCGCCGAGCCAACAGCTTAATTTCTAACCTGGAAACTCAGAAAGTCCAATAATCTTGGCCTATACATGCGTATGGTAGAAAAATACACAACTGATTATGACTAATGGCCCGACACAGAAACAAAAATGACATTTTTTATTTGTCTGAAATTTATTACTACTTCCACATTGAAAAGAACTGTCAGGTTAGCACAGAATTAAGATCTAGAACTCAGATGGAAAAGGTCTACATTAGGCCTAAGTTTTAAGACAGAAAGATTCAAGATAATGAGTTGAGACTCTTCAAGAAAACACTTTATAAAAGGAAGCAAAAGTATACTTCAATTTTGACTCGGATTGTTAACAACACAGAAAACGGTGGGAAATTCTTAGTCCACAGGCTGCTTAACTCATGTAATGTGTGTGTGTCATGAGGCTAAGCAATGACAAGTTTGTTTCTCAACTATAGTAAAACTTTGATATTTGAAGATTGATTTGTTGGCTTGGTGCCTGTGGCTCAAGCAGCTAGGGTGCCAGCCACATACACCTAAGGTGGTGGGTTCGAATCCAGCCCGG
>CAUYQV010059821.1:0-11636 GCA_963574575.1 Galagoides demidoff
GAAAGAAATCTGGGCTCGGAAATACATTTAGAAAGAAATCTGGGCTCGGCGCCTGTGGCTCAAGTGGCTAAGGGTAGTGGGTTCAAATCCAGCCCAGTCCCGCCAAAACAAACAGTGATGGCTGCAACCAAAAAAAAAAAAAAAAATAGCCTGGCGTTGTGGCGGGTGCCTGTGGTCCCAGCTACTTGGGAGGCGGGAGGCAGGAGACTCGCTTGAGCCCAGGAGTTGGAGGTTGCTGTGAGCTGTGATGCCATGGCACTCTACCCAGGGGGACAGCTTGAGGCTCTGTCTCAGAAAAAAGAAAAAAAAAACCCCACTTGGCAACAACTGTGCTATCTTGGCTGCCCACCTTCTCCCCTCAGGCCTTGGTTTCCCCAGAGGTCACCTGGGCAGAAAGACCTTGGAGGGCTCAGAGAATTAGGATCACAGCCCCTGCCCTGACAGCTCACTTGGCAGACCTGCATACCCCAGGCCAGACACAAACCAGAGGAGGAACTGGCCACTCACACATGCTCAGCGCTTGTCTAAGAGAGGTTGCTATCCAAAGGCCTGAGGCCAATCCCCCTGTGAGGTCAGGCTAGGTCCCTGCCAGGAGGGGTGGGTTTGTGGCCAAAGCTTGAACCCTTATAGGAAGGGCCTAGTCCAGGAACGTGTGGCTGCCAATGGGGCCAGAGGTCATTGGACTGGGAGAGCAGTGCATCCTCTAGCAAGCCACACCTCCCCAGACCAGCCTCCCGCCCCACCTTTCCTACCATGGGATCTTTGTGGGTGATCACCATCCATCCTTTCCTGCCCCCACTATCTTGGGGAGGACTCCAGAGCATAGGTCAGGGGTGGAGAAACAGGCTCCACTAAGCAGCACTGAGTTGCTGGTCTAGGTGACCACGAGCCTTTCTGCCCTCCACTGCTCCTCTGCCTCCAAATCTGATCCCATATCTATGCCAAGACCATGCAGCCTGACCAGCCAGTGACTGAACAAAAAAGGATTCCAGTGCTGGACCCTTTGGTGGTCAGGCCAGGACTTACTTGGAGCTGCCCTGTAGTCTGGGCCACTTTCTGCCAGTGCCTTCTTCCTTGCCTTGCCCTTCATGAGAGTCAGGCCTGCAGTCCGGTCTGAAGCGTTTTGCCCAGTCTTGCCCCTTTCCCTTCATCCCATCCTAGTTGTCTGCTTCCCAGAGGACTGAACTAACACAGCTTCCCCTCTTTGTCCCCATAGCCACCAGCATATTCCCTTTCCCTTTGTCCAAATAAACCCTCAGAAGAGGATCTACCCCACACTTTGGGAGGCCAATGCAGGAGGATGGTTCAAATCTCTGAGTTCAAGACTGCAGTGAGCTATGATTACACCAGTACACTCCAGTGAGGGCAACAAAGACCCATAGCTAAATTAAATTTTAAAAAGAAGATCTGAAACAGGAGTAAGCAACACAGAATTGGCTCAATGTTCCCTTCCCAGAACATTTGGCCCTGGGAGAACTCAGACCCAGACTTTCCACTCAAAGGAAACAATGATAGTGGGACAAATGAATGAACAGTCAGGAAAGCACTGGGGGTTCCCAAGGCCCAGACTCAGCCCCCTCCCTGGGAGCCAGGGTGATTTTCAGAGGCATATCTGGGCCAAGCCTTTATTGTGATGGTAATATTTCTACCAGCAGGAACAAGTGTAGGGTGTCAGAAGTGGCAGAATTGTTTTTACTCACCCCTTCCCCTGTTTTCAGCCAATAGTGAAGCCAGATATGGCCCTAGCCCCCAACTCTAGCTCAGGGAGGAAACAAGGAAAGGGTGTCAGGGTCAAAAGTCACATGGAGTCCAGTGACTGTCAGGACAGCCCACTGAGAGCAAAGCTGGGCAGGAGTAGAAGCAGTAAGGGCCATGGGTAGCCCCAGTGGCCCAAAGCAGCACAGAGGAACCTTAGCCTGGGGCCTGGCATTGGCTGCTCCTCAGGTCCCCATTCAGAACAGATTGTGGCCTGGTGGGGCTGAGTGTGGCTCCTAAAGGAGGGAGGTGGGCACCAGCCCTGAGGCTGATCCCAGAGCCTCCAAGGCTGCCTGTTCTGAGCCACCTCCAAGAGTGGCTTCTTGCCACAACCCACAGGGTTGAGGGCTTGGTGGACATGGGAGGCAGTGGGGCAGGGCCACTAGTGATCTGGAGGTGTGACTAAAGCCCCCCCCCCCCAGAGTCCCTGGGAGAGAAGTGTGGAGGTGGCCTCTGCACCTGGCCAAGTTCCAGGAAAGCGGGACCAGCCGCTGGAAGGGGGTTGGGTGAGCTATGTGAGGGTCAGGAGATGTCCCCCGAGGTGGACACAGGAGTTGGCAGAACTGCTGGCCCAGCCAGAAGCCCAGAGTCATTTTATTTGCAGTACTCCTTCCTGAACTCTGGAAGCCAAAGGAACAAGCTGGTGTCTGCTCTCTGCCTTCACTCCAGTGGGAAGCTCAGAGCAGACACCCTGCAGGATCTCCCAGCCACTGGGGAGCCAAGGTGCAGGGGGAGGAGCTCTGGGGTTGGCTGAGGACATGCTCCCCAGCCACTCACCTCTGTCCAGGTCAATGTTTTTGGCAGGCAGGGGGCCATGGTCCAGCTCTGCCCGCTCCTTCAGTATGTTGTTTTTGAAATCTGGTGGAGGGAGAGCAGGGTGAGGTCTGCCCCTCCCAAAGATGTACCTCTCCAGACCAGGCCTGGGAGCCACTGTGTGGGTGTCCCAGCCCCTTACCAAGTTGGATGTCCTCACTCTTGTACAGAGCCTGGTCCCCTGTAGCCACAGCAGGCTCTCCCGTGTTCATGTCCTTCCTGGGGAGGAGAGAGGTGGGAGGTCACAGCAGTGGGAAGTGGGGCCTGATCCCCAGGAGGGGCCACTCACCGCCATGACTCCCCGGGCTTCTTGTCTGAGTATTCATAGCCTAGGGAGAGAGATTTGAATTGGGGGCACTGTCGCTCCCACTCCCACTGCCCCAGATGCCTCGATCCAGGAGGGATGTCCTGCCCATAGGCCCTGCTCACCTCGGCGGCGGCGCCCGCGCGCGGCTAGGAGCACGGTGACCAGCAGCAGTATGAACAGCAGCAGCACTGCCAGCACGTAGCCCAGCTGCTGGAAGAAGTGTGCACGGCCCTCGGGGACAATGACGTTGATGACGCTGCGGCCGCGCGCCAGCGTGGGGTCTGCAGGGATAGTGCATGCGGACGCGGTCAGGGACCCTCCACGATGTCCCTGAGTCAGGCGGCAGCCGCTAGGCCCCGTGGGCCTTGGCCAAGGGTGAAGCGGATCACAGCAGCCCGAGACCGAGGGGGACACCCTTGTGCTTAAGGCCCTTGGGCGCGGAACACGCCCCCCACGAAAGGCATACCCCCAGGACCCCAGGGTGACCTCCCGCACCTGGGCGAGGGGCGCCGCTGTGGCTGGAACCGTTGCCCGGCGAGTCCTGGGGGGGCGGTTCCGCGGCCGGCTCGGTGACTCGCAGGTGAAAGACACGGCGCTCGTGCAGACCGCAGTAGTGGTGGTGGAGGTGGCAGGAGTAGGTGCCCTCGTCGGCCGGCTCCAGCGGGTCAATGAGCAACGAGAAGTCCCCGCGCGCAAAGGCATCCGTCCCCACCGCCATGCGGTCACGCAGGACGGGCGACCCGTAGGCGCGGCGCTCGCCCGACGCGTACAGGTCGAGCAGGCGGTCGGCGCGGTCGTGCGGCACCCCTGGAGGCTGCCGGTCCCAGTGCACCACTTGTTGCGCCTCCTCCAGGTGCCAGTCGGTCCACACTTGCGCGCGATTCACACACGTCAGCAGCGCGGGCGCGCCGCGCTCCACCGCCAGCACCTCCTTCTCGCCGTCCCAGTACGCGCCGGCCGCCACAGCTGCGGAGGGGCACAATCAGTGGCCTGCCGGCCGGGGAATGGGTAGGGACAGGAGGGGCGCACTTACGGCTGTCATTGACCTCGAGGCGGATGGCCGTGCTCTCGTAGAGGTGGCAGTAGTGGTGGTGCAGGTTACAGGTGTACAGCCCCGCGTCTGTCTCCTCCACCGCTGCGCGCCAGGAGAAACCGCACATGAGCCTCTTCTCCAGCCCAGGCCCAGCCACAGCCCAGCCCCGGCTCAGCTCCGTACCGCGGATGAACAGTGAGAAGTTCCCATCGTGGAAAGCGGAGGGCGACAGCAGGAGGCGCCCACGGTCGCGCGGCTCGTACACGCGCTGCTCGCCTGCCGAGTACATGTCCACAAGGCGGCGGGCTGGGCCGCCAGGGCCGCCGCTGAGGTCCCAGTGGACCACGCGCTGACGGTCGTGCAGCCGGTCTTGGGTCCACACCATGCGCGGACTCTGGCAGCGCAATACCACCGCGGAGCCCGCTGCCCAGCTCACCTTGGACTCGGACACCACGGAGCTGCCCGCGGTCGGGGGCCCTGCGGGCCCTGATGGGGAATGGAGCGTGAGAGGAGAAAGGGTAGGACCCAAAGGGATAGGCCCAGGGTGGACCCGGCAGGATGGGAGGGGCCTGAGGGGGTCTGGGGCAGATGGGCACTAACCTGAGTACAGAAGAACAGCAGAGCCTGGAAGAGAGGGAAGGGTGCTACCTCAGACTCTGCACCCCCTATTCACCCCTTTTCCCAGGAACCCCCACTTGGTCCCTGGACCCCTCCTGTGGTCCAAGGCGATGCGGCTGCGGTGAGGCCCACTAAACAGTTAGGGAGTGAGGCTGAAGGCTGAGGACACAGGTGGGATGCTTCTCATATAGCACCCTCTCAACTCTCACGCCGCCCTGCCTGGTCTGTGGAGACAGCACCAGTCCTCCAGGAGCGAGGAAGCAGGGGGTGAGAGGTGGGCCAAGACTGGAGCCCATGCAGGTTGACTCTGGAGTGTGTGTGTCGCCAATGCCACTTCTCAGGAATGGTGGCCATCACCCCATCACTGTAGCCAAGTCCAAAGCAGAGAAGCCTGTAGCCTGGGTCTGACTCTGGGGCCTCCCCACACATCCAGAGGCAACATCCTTAGACCCCCAGGAGCCCCACTCCACCCCCGGGGCTCAGAGTGGAGCCCTGCTGAATTTCCCCAGGGGCAGGGGCCTGAAGCACAAGAAAGCTGGTAGGGAGCGACCCCTATCCACCACCCCAGTGATCCTGTTGATTCTTTTTTTTTTTGAGACAGAGCCTCAAGCTGTCCCCTGGGTAGAGTGCAATGGCTTCACTGCTCACAGCAACCTCCAACTCCTGGGCTCAAGCGAGTCTTCTGTCTCAGCCTCTCAAGTAGCTGGGACTACAGGCGCCCGCCACAACGCCTGGCCATTTTTTGGTTGCAGCCATTATTGTTGTTTGGCGGGCCAGGCTGGATTCGAACCCGCCACCTTAGGTGTACGTGGCTGGCGCCTTAGCCACTTGAGCCACAGGCGCCGAGCCGATCCTGTTGATTCTTATAATCTTAAATTGCCTTGGCATTCTTTTTGAATAAAAATTGGACTTTCTCAAGTTGGAAGCAGAGCTGTAGCCCTGGACATGGTATCTAGTTCTATACCTCTCCCTCACTCAGTTCCTCATCTGAGAGCTGCTCCAGATACCTGCCTAATGCCACTGCCTCCTGGGGACCACCTCCCTAAGGGATGGCTGGATGCAGCCTAATGACCCCATATACATATGGGCTGGGTAGGCCTGCTGCAGTGGCCCCTTAGTCATGGTGTACCCCCAGAGCTTGAGCTGATGGCTTTAGATCCACTAACTAAAGCCCCCTCAGAAAGTCTGTTTGGGTATCACCCATGGGGCCCTTTCTCTTTCCATGGCTTCCCTGTATGTGGCTCCAGGTGTGCCTTGCATCCCCAGGGCCTATAATAAAATTTTTATCTTCCTCGAGTCTTATGTGTCTCTCCTACTCCTTGGAGAGTGCTGTCATCCTAAAGGTCCTAAATGAAAATGCTGCTCCGGAGATGTGGCTGAGTGCCTGGGAGCTTCCCAGAGGAATGTGCTGGGTCAGCAGGGCTCAGGGGCCCAGGAGGGGGCCTGGAAGAGACTCTGCAAACCCCAGAATTCTCAGGCCCTTCAATCCCCAAGCCCACTCCCTTCCCCAAGACTGGGAGACCTACAGACCTGAGGGGCTTCCCCCAGAGCCCCAGTGGGAGGTGGAAGGGGTACTGAGGGAGGAATCCCACTCTTCAGCAACCCCCTTTTTGGCCTCTAGGCTCCAGCATCCTGAGATGGGAGTATGGCCATGATCTAACTGAAGACATCGTGCCCTCCTGGTTAGCAGTTCTTTAAGTCCCCCAGACCCAGCCCCTTGCCTTGTGGGAGCATCCCACCTCTTTTGCCAGAGTCTGACAAAACACAAGTTCACTTAACCCCACTGGCCACACTGCACCCACACTCACTCCACACACCCCTCCTGGCCACCCCACACCCCACATTCACTTTACAGACAGCCCCCTGGCCACCCCACACCCCACACTCACTCCTTAGAAGCACAAGTTTCCACAGCAGGATGTGGGACGGCAGCGCCATGGCCCCAACCCAGCCCTGCAGCTGCTTTGTTTCACTTCAGCTCTAGCTCTCCAGAAAAACAGCCAGGCCCCCTCCCCTCCTCCCCCTCTGGAGCACCCGCTATGACATCACGGAGCCCTGGGCTGTGGACAGGCTGTAGACCGCCCCTTCCAGCTCCGCAGGGCCCCTGGCCACCCCCAGCTTTGGCTGGCCAGGCAGGAAGGCGGCACTGTAGCCACCCTGCCCCAGAGAGGGTGGGAACAGTCCTAGCCCCTTGAGGTTGGTTCTCAAAGGGGCAAGAAGGCCTGAGGGTGCGGACCCCTGAGGGTCTAAGGGTTGTCTGTGACATCTGAGACCCTTCCTGGGTACTGGTGAGGTTCTGGGGAGAGTGGCCTACTCTTCCCCACCTCCGCATTACCCCATGCGAACAGCCTGCACACAGTGAGGGCAGGTCTTCTGTCTGCTCCAGGCAGAAAGGCAGCTGCCTCTACACTGCAGCCAGGAGGCTTTTCCAGCTAACCTTTAGCTGGGGACAACCTGGATGTGCCTTCTCCTCTGGGGGCCATCTGTGGTCAGCTCCCTTGGGACAGCATGGTGGGCAGCTCAGTCATCTTTAGGATGCAAAAGAGTCAGCCAGGGAGATAGGGGGAACCCTGACATGGGAACTTGGAGCGAGCTGACCTCTCTACTTCTGGTCCAGCCTCCCATTGGGGACTGACCACTGGGGTGTCTCTGAAACCAGACCAGGATCGAAGTGCTCCTGGGAGACCCCCCACCTGCCCAGACCTGGGTCACAGTACTCCTGGCAGACACTCACGAAAAGAAGGGGGGAGTGGGACCCTCCCCCTCAACAGAAGGCACAAATTTGAAGGTCTGGGAAAACTTACAAAATCACATAAACAATGGGAAATAACAGAGCACACATTGCGTACCAAACCCACTCCTTTTAGTTAAGCAAACCACAAAAAAACCCAAAAAATTTCAAACCACCACAAAAACCCTTAGTGCATATTGAGGCCGCCCATTTAGCCTGAGCTGACCATGCAGGCCCAGTCCCTAAGGGGTAGGGGTCTCACCCTGGGCCCTGCCCTGTCCCCAGGCCCTCAAACAAGCTAGGGGCCAGTCCAGCTCAGACTTGTGGGCTCCAGGCAAGGGGAGGGGGCTCTCTAGTGAGAGGACACAGCCCCCACAGGCCAATGGACCCATTTCCTCCATAGGACCCAAGCCCTGGGCAGAGCCTCTTTCCTGAGCTGGAATCTGGTCTTGAACTTATCCCCGCCAGCTCTTCCCTGGGCCTTTCATTCTGGAAAAACAAGCCCCACCTGGCTTTGCCTCCTGCTCTTCCAAATGGTTTCCATTAGCACTGGCGGCCGCCCTCCTGCACCATGTCTGTCTGTCTCCACCTCGGACTCTGCCTCTCCCTTTGCAGGGAAGATGTCCAAGCAGTGCTGGAGGGACAGAGTAGGGAGGGGCGCTTGGCCCCCACCTCTGCTGCAGGCCAAGCACCCTGATCTCCTGCAGGGCCTTCCTCCCCAGCAGGTCCCCGGCCTCAGGCTATTTCAGGAAGCTTGGTGAGACCCTCAGGCTACAGACCCAGCCAGCCCTGATACAGGCCACAGGGCCTGATGCCAAAGTCTGAGTAGACACTGGTCTCTGAGAAAGCAACTGGGAGGGGAAGCTGACGCCCTTGAGCCCGAGGGTGAAGACACATAGGACCCTGGAGGGCTGAAACCCCCTGTTCCCTGCTTATCCTATTCTCTTTGCCCAACGCTGGTAGGTCTAGGATGAGCAGTGAAGAGGCTTCAGCCCCCATCCCCAGGAAAAAACATCCACAGAGGAAAGCAGAGGCCCAGTGGGCAGCCTAGGGAGCTGACCAGGCCACCTACCCTCCCATGGCCAGGCCTGAGTCCCTGCTGCCTTGCCTGGGCTGGACTGTGGGGTCCTGAGAGCCCATGGCCTGCTCACCATGCCCCAGCCCCGTCTGGGGAGAGGACAGACCATGGTAAAACAAAACCACTGGCATCTCCATGCTCCAGCCAAGCCCCCAAACAGACCAGAGCCTGGGACCCTCCTTCCCGCCTCCTATTGGGTGTGGCTGAGCAAGGGGGTGAGCCAGCCCGGCTGGGCTCAGAGCCGAGGGTCAGATGTTGGCTCCTGTTCCTGGTGACTTGGACATTCCAGGCAGCCTGGCTCATAGGGAAGAAAAACCACAGGCTCAGAGATGCAACCAGACCCAGCCATACACTCACACACACACACAGACACATGGACACAAATACACACACAGACATACAGAGCCACAAACACGGACACAGACACATAGAAACACACAGAGTTAGAAACAGACACAAACACATGCATGTAGACATACAGACATGAGCACACACAGACACACATCGCATCACATAGACAGACATACACACACAATAGACACAGACATAAAGACAGACTCAACACACATGGACACACATTGCATCACTCATCCACACAGATGGGTATTGTTTATGGCTCAGCAAGCTCTACTGAGCACCCACTGAGTGTAGGCTTGCCCCAAAGGGGGACCTCAGAGTTAAGCTGGACCTGCAGCCCCTCTGGGAAAAGGGGACAGCCTGGTGCTCACAGCCTGTAGGAAGTCCTGGGAGAGGATGCCACAGGGTGGGTCTTTCTTGGAGGGACCAACAGAGAAGGGACTCACACAACATGAGAAAAGGTACAGCCCAGGCCAAAGGAGGCCGTCTCCCAGGTAGAGGAAGCAGTGAGCCCACAGCAGGCCCTGGGGACCTGGTCTGCTGGCTCAAGAAGACACTGTGGTAGCTGGTGCTCACATGAGATTTACACACACATTCCAGGGAAACAGCCCCTATGAAGCCATGTAATAGCAGAACTCTAGGGCAGTCCCCAAGATCCCCTAGGTCCCCTCCTACCCTTGATTAGGCCTCAAGTGATGGCCATCAGGAGACAATGTCCTGGGTGGGCCATGGGGCAAGCACCTTGGGGCAGCCCGAGGGGATGAGGGTGGCCCAGCTGACAGCCCCAAGAATCTGACCTGTCTTGTGGCTGCTAACTGCACTGAGACTGCAGGCTCAGAGAGAAACATGGCTCTCCTTGACACTGACATCAGCCTGGAGAGACCCTAAGCTAACCATCCAGGCTCTAACCCTCACAACTGAGATGATAATGTTTTGCGTTAAGCTGACTAGGTAGAAAACCAATCAACTGACTCCTGGAACAAAAGCAAGGCAGACTGATAAGGTGAGATCACAGCACATTCTGCAAGGAAAGGAGATGAGCCTGGTTCCTACTCAGCTGAGGCAGTGGGCTGGGTATTGGCAAGCTGCTGGGCTACGGGTCCTTCCTCGTCTCCTCAGGATGTATTCATCCATCATACCTGGGAGGCTGACCCAAGACAGTGCAGCTGCTCCACAGGCCACAGGAACCCTTCCCTGCCCCAGTAGCCTGCTTTTTTGCTGCTCTGACCACATCTCTGGGAGGCAGTCCTTGCAGGTGGGTGGGTCCTCCCTCTGGGATCCTGGTGGTTTGTGATGGGGTGGTCTACAGATCCCACATCAGAGAACCTTGAGAAGTCACCCGTCACATGACCTATTGAGACAACACTGTGATCTGAAAATGCAAACAAGCAAATGTGAAAATACAGAAACATTATTTCATAGATCAGCTACCCTTTTATCCTAAGAAAATGTCAAGGAATCAAGACCAAAGACTTCACCAGCCACAGCCAAATCCTTGGTCAGTACTGTCGTGCCATGGTGTCATAACTTCATGCTCTTCCCTCTGTGGCTCACTCTGTCTCTGGAGTCAGCAGAGCTATCTGGCTGGTGCACAGACACCATTCAGGCTAAGGGGAACCCTCTGCGCTTCTGATCTCTCCTACTATGACAGAAGTCTTTCCTACTGTCCTTACTGATTCATCAACTTCAAAGTCAGAAGCCAAGAACACTGACATGCTGTCAGCTCACATGCAGTGAGACCTCCCACATTCTTGGCTGGCTGGGA
The DNA here is from genome assembly GCA_963574575.1 of Galagoides demidoff. NCBI lineage: Eukaryota > Metazoa > Chordata > Mammalia > Primates > Galagidae > Galagoides > Galagoides demidoff. The sequence goes on from CAUYQV010059821.1 coordinate 10,458, forward strand.
AGGGTCAGTGGGACTAGACAAAAGGTAGGTCATCTGCCAGGTAGGTCATCTGCTTCCCTGGGGATGCATGTCCTGATTCCCTCACCAAGGCTTCTCACACACAACTAAGGAGAGATTTACTGCCAAAAGTGACATTTCCAGCATTAGTTATAGTTACAAATTTGATCTGTGCAATTATATCATGGCAGAAAAATGAACAGGTTTGTACTGATCATAGTATTGGCCTAGTCCCCACTTACCCAGTTATTGCCTTTCAGCTCCACTGTTGTACTTCAGTACATGCCCTGTGATGGCGATAAAGTGTCTCTCCTCCTCAACATGTGTAGGTGCAGGAGGAGGGGCATCTGCTGTTTGTGACTATGGCTATGGGTCAGAAGGTGAGAGTAAAGACATCACGTGGAGCTTGGCCCAGTCACATGTCCACAACACAACACAACAAGGCTTGGGGCTAGTCATAGTAGCTCATGCCTATAGTCCCAGCCACTCTGGGAGGCTAAGGCAAGAGGATCACTTGAGCCCCGTAGTCTAAGTTTTTTGTGGGCTGTGATGAAGCCACTGCACTCAAGCTTGGGTGACAGAGTGAGCCCCTGTCTCAAAAAACACAAAATAAATAGGCTGGGCACGGTGGCTCATGCCTATATTCCCAGCACTCTGATGGGCGAAGGCAGGTGAATTGCCTTAGCTCACAGGTTCAAGACCAGGTTGAGCAAAAGTGAGACCCCATCTCTAAAAAATAGCTGGGTGTTGGGGCAAGCACCATGTAGTCCCAGCTACCTGGGAGGCTAAGGCAAGAGAAGTGCTTGAGCCCAAGAGTTTGAGATTGCTGTGAGATATGACACCACAGCACTCTACCAAGGGCGACAAAGAGAGACTCTGTCTCAAAAAACAAAAACACCAGCTTGGCGTCTGTGGCTCAAGTGGCTAAGGCACCAGCCACATACACCTAAGGTAGCGGGTTTGAATCCAGCCCAGCCTGCCAAACAACAATGATGGCTGCAACCAAAAAAAAAAAAAAAATAGCCAGGCATTGTGGCAGGTGCCTGTGGTCCCAGCTACTTGCAAGGCGGAGGCAGGAGACTCGCTTGAGCCTAGGAGTTGGAGGTTGCTGTGAGCTATGCCACGGCACTCTACCAAGGGGGACAACTTGAGGCTCTGTCTCAAAAAAACAAAAACACCCCC